>PVJA010011033.1:0-47784 GCA_004027025.1 Myocastor coypus | reverse complement strand
GTTATATTTTATTTTAATTCTGATGTAGAGTTATATTTTATTTTAATTCTGATGTAGAAGAAAACAAGTATTTACTTTTAACAAATGAGAATATTTTGATTTAGAATATGAATATCTGATTTTGAAGCTTATTTAATTAAAGTCCACTTCATATATATTCTTAAACACTCAATTTTTTAGTAAATCAAATATATAATAAAAAAGCCATATTCTTTCATACTGAAATTTTAGTATTGCTGCTTGACACACAACATGATTATGCAGTTCTTCATTACCTCTTTTTAATATCTCAACATTTTGGCTATAAGAAAGAGATTAACAGCAAAACAAACACAAACCTCAGAATAGTAACAGCTTCCCAGACATCATCTACCTTATATCTTCTCTGCATAGGAAGAAAAAAAATATACTGTTCATAGAATGAAATAATTATGGAGCCTCAGACTTCTGATTATGGAAGATAGCTTGACCTCCACAGCTTGTCCTCCCTTGTTTTGTCTTAGTGTAGAATCAAGCTATTTTTCACTCAGTGTAACATAACCATAACTTATTAAAATAATTAATATGAAAAGAAATAATACATCAACAGCATCAAAACATTACTGGATATTAACAGATGAGAACTATGCTTCTTCATGCTTTCCTTGAATTTCACTCCCTCCAATCACACATGATGTAGATATTAATAAAATATTTAATGAAAGTCCATCTGTCCAAATCATATCTAGTATGTTCTCTGTCCTCTGGTTCAAAAACAAAAACCCTCAGTGAAATGAATGTGCAATACATCCATGTGCACTTAAACAAGAGCCCTTTCCTCCTTCAGAAAACTGTGCTGAGCAAAATAACAGAGACATGAAAATCATAGTCGCGCTGTACCTAAGGTGTGCGACATGCCCAGCCTTCCCCCCATGGTGCACAGGAGTGCTTAACTTCATGGCTGGGATGAACTCTAAGCCTGCAGATGGCTGTGCCCTCCATAGGTGAAAATTAAGGTGGAATTAAGAAGTCTATTAGAAAGATTTCCCCTTGAAAATTCAGAATTTAATTAGATAGAATGCCTTGAATAGTGTAGCAATGTTCACATAGAAGAAAGGGAAGCATATAATACTGTTGTTGAGATGAGTAAACCCTCTCATTTGGTAGACACATACAATATATATACATATATATATATACATATATATTCGAATATATACAATTATTTATCAGAATCACTGATCTTAATTATACAAATACATACATTTACATGCATGTATTAATTATTTAAATGCAACTAATTTTATTTTATTTTTTTCACTCAAGGGCAATGGTTCACAAATGCTAGCATCCTTTGTGAGGTGTCAAGGCACATGCTCAGTCATGGCATAACTCTTGTTTTATCTTTGTATTTCGAATACAAGAGAAGGTTCTTTAAAGGTCTGACTATATCTGATACACTTAACAAAGGTTTATTCATATGTGATTTTGACCAGTTAAAAAAATTGAGGCCAGCCAGATAGCTCAGCAGATTAAACCACCTGCTTAGGCAGACACAGGCACCTTGGTTCAATCTCTGGCATGCTGTGCCAGTCTCACCCCTAGAGTGCACTGAGATGGCAATTGAAAGGTCCTGGCACACATTTGTAATCCCAGTGCTCAGGAGGTTGAAAACAGGAGGATCCCTATGAGTCTGACCTACATAATGAGACTCTATAGACCCTATACTAAACACTAAATAATAATAATTTTAAAAATCAACATTTTAGGGCTGTCCAGATAGCTCAGAGAACTAAGTAGCTGCTTAAGCAAGCACAGGGACTGAGGTTCAATTCCTGACACCAACATGTTGTATTTTCCCTGCTCTGGCACACCTTGAACTAGCCATTGAGATCCAGCATGGTAGTGCGGGCCTGTAATCCCCGCGCTGGGGAGTCTGAAAACAGGAAAATCACTGCGAGTCCAAACTTCATAGTGAGACTCTGCACCAAATAAATAAATAAATAAATAAATAAATTTTAAAAATAAATAAATGAATGAACGAATTTTATTCACCTTTGTATTTTTTCTTATTCAAGTAGCACAAATTATATGTTAATATTACTGAAGTTATTGGAGTTTTATGTAGTAAATGTTTAGATTTATCCAAATACGTCCTCTTGTTCTTACTATTTTACCTCATATTTGCTTTATGAAACATAGTAATCCTTTTCAGTATTTTGTAAGAAATACATTTTATTTCAAGGGTAATTTAACAAGCAGCAAAAGGATACAAAATTTCAGAACAAGATGATATGAAATTAATAATGTTTGCTATACTGCACATTGTTATCTTCAAATTAGTTGCTCAGGACTGGGGAGATAGCTCAGTGATATAACTATCTGCCTGGCAAGAACAAAGTTCTGAATTCGATCTGCAGTACTGCAGAAAGAAAACAAAACAAAAAACAGTAGTTACTCAGATTACCAGATATAGTCACGTAAGATTGATGAAACAATATAAATACTAACTGTTCCCTTCAATGAATTAATAGAAATTAGTAGTGCAATTATCTTAGCTATCTTGTGTGTGTGTGTGTGTGTGTGTGTGTGTGTGTGTGTGTGTGTGTATATTTTTCCTTTTTTTCTGTCTTGTTCCATTTAGTTGTTGTCCTCCTTTTAAGAAGTTTCTTTTCCTTTTACAGTATCTATTGTATTTTTGGATCTTTCTTTATTGCTGAATAATATTCTACAGTATAACCACACCCCATCTCACCCCAGAAAGAATACCAATTACCAAAACATCCACCACTAACAAATGCTGGCCAAGCTATGGGATAAAAGAAACCCTTTTCCACTGTTAAGGGAAGTATAGACTGGTGTAACCCCTATGGAAATCCATCTAAAACCTTGTAATGCCTTTGTTTTCTTACTTGTTTGTTTGCTTTGAAATTTCATGACTGTAACAAAATCTACCATGAAAATTTCACGAGACATGCAACTCGAGCTTGACTTGTTTTTCTTTGGCCCATTTCTATTACTTGCCATCTCATTCTTTACCTTGCCAGAGGATTGCTGATGATTGACTTGTCACTTGTCCAGGTGATTTTAAAGTTGTTTTTGTCCTACACCAGTGGGTTTCTGCACTCTGAGATCTACGTAGATATAGATTTATCTTACATTATGATGTTTGCCATTCTCAGGACCTGTTGTCTATTAGGGTGCTTGCTAAAATCTCAAGCATCTCTTCAAGTGTTGCTTCTACATATTCTTTTTAGTCACTCTTTATTCTTATGTAACAATATTACTATTGCTATCATTTAATTCACTATTTCTAACTTGAGCTGTATAAGATATACATTTATTGTGACCATATTATCTTCAACATTATATATATATATATATATATATATATATATATATATATATATATATTAATATATTCTTAGTTACTTTTCTCTCATTCCTGGGACAAAATACCCGATACTCAAATTAAGGGAGGAAAGGTTTATTTGTCTTGCAGTTAGTGGAGGCTTCAGTCCATATTTGGCTGGCTCCAAGGCAGGGTGGCACATGAAAGGAGGCAGCAGATTTCGACTGCAGGAAACAGCAAAGACCAAGGGGAGGAGCAGCAGCTGTGGTAGCTAGCAAGCCTCTCTCCCTGCCCCATACTGTATGCAGATTACCCACCACAGGGCAGCTGGAGCACTCACACACATAATCCCAGCAGTGGAGCATGAATTAATCACAAACTCTAGAAGCCATCCTGTGACTGTATGAGGCTTTGGGAAGATACCTAAACAAAAACATTATATATATATATATATATATATATATATATATATATATATATATACATATATATATAGAGAGAGAGTCATTTTTATATTTTATTTTTTATTTTATTTTTCATAGTTATACTGAATTAAATTAAAAAATCAACTATAATATTTTATATCCCTGTATTATTTCTGTTGTCTTTAGATGTAGCATAGTGTATGGTTACACTGTAAAATTATTATTATAACCTTGCTATTTTGAAACTTTAATAATAAAAGTTATTTGAGGGCTGATTTAAAGCATGTTCTTCTAGAGAAATTTTACCCTCTCAAATCTATTTTTATCCTCTCAAATCTTTAATGCATTTATGCACATTGTGTATTAATACTATGTGAAAATGCCATGTGTTCTACCTTCAAAATATTTTAAAAATCCTAATTTTCCTCATCATCATGTTTAATCCTGAGTCAAGATTTTATCATTTCTTACCAGGAACACTAATCTTAAAAGTACAAATATGCAATCTGCCTGTTATTTGTGTGAAAACTATCATTGTCTAGAAATTTTCCATCTGATCATTTTCATATTTATTGTCAAGTTAATCATATGAAGTTGGCTCATTCCAGCAGATCCAGACCCCTGTCCTCTCGCTCCAATGCAGGGAGATCAGTGCTTACTGCAGAGTAACAGAAGCCATAAATAAAACATGGAGAATGAAATATAGTTCCTCGTTAGTTTAAGTGCTTGAGAGAGAAGTGTCTTGCTACTGGTGCTTGTTTTGCTTTAAGACGCCATCACAAAGTGAAAAGAGAAAATCAATATTTAATATTAGACAAACTCAAGTAAGTCTATAAGCTTATACAGCCTTCCAGGGGCTGACAGGTAAAGGGTGGAGTTTCTATGTAAAGAAATACTACTCTACTATAAAGGAGAAACTGGAGCAATGTCTACAAAAATGGATGCACCTGAGCACTCATGTTAAGTGAAATAAGACAGAAATACATGTTTGAATACGTGCTTTCTTTAATATGAGAAATATGTACATGAAGAACAGAATAACGGATGAATAACAGGAAATGGGGTGATAAATCTTTTGCCAAAGGGAAGAAAAAAAGACGTGAAGGAAGAGAAGTGGCATGAGGAAGAAAGGAGGTGAAAGGACAGTGAGGATGGGTTATGGCCACGCCCTCACGCCCTCTGAGGAATGGGGTCATGCGCTGCACACACATACTAATGACAGTCGTGGAGAGGCCAGCATCCGTCCAATGCTGTGTGGTGTCAGTGGAGGCTTGGAGCTAGAGAAGAATGTTCAACAGACTCAATAATAGGAAAAGAGGTACTGAAAACAGGCAATCCTGTAAGTTTCAAAGAAACCTTGAGAGGCCCCACACATTTTAATTTTAAACCAAGGCAACATCTCACCCATGAAGGGAGCAGCATCCATAGAGTGGTGGTGTGGGAAGGCAGCTGACTCAAAGGTGGGTGGGAGGGACTGCAGAGGAAAGAAACGTGTCTGTTCTTGGCGAAATCCAAGCAGGTGGACACAAGACAAAGCCAACGTGGGGGGACAGCTGAGGTCAGATGGAAAAAAACCTCAAAGATTGAAGATATGAAAAATAAAACAAAACAGAACATTCCTCTCCCCTAATTAATTTATCAACCCTAAAGCACAGGATGGCCACATTCTTAATGAGCCTTGTTCCCTTTCCAGGTATCCTTTAGCTTTTGTGATGGCCATGAATGTAGCTTTGTATCCTGTTTCAAATTCCTGTTCTTCATACCTAGCATAGTGTACCTGACATTTAGTGGGAATGATCACCAGAAACAGACCCTAAAATTAAATGAATCTGATGATTAGGGTTCAAGTTCAAAAAGCTGGCTCTACATTATGAATACAAAGAAATAAAAAATGGAATGGGAAAGTGCCATATGGATAACAGATGAAGACACAATATCAAGCTAAGTGGTCACACATTAAGGCATTATAATAGGCCTGGAAATAGCTCAGAGGTCTAAGAACTCGCCTGGCAAGTGCAAGGTCCCTAGTTTGGTCCCCAGTATCGCATGCCACTCAGGAACCTGAGCACACTGTGCCATCCACCAAAACCAGGAATGGTGGTGCATGCTTGTAATTCTGGCACTGAGGAGTCTGAGACAGGAGGGTCACTAAGAGACTTGAACTGTGTAGTGAGACCTGTAACAAATAATTAATTTATAAAGGTGCTGTAATGGAAGATATTCGGCAGGATATCTCAAATATTCAAACTTAAAATGAAGATGTAGGAAATGTATCCAGCAATAATCTGGATAACAGGTTGGAAAGTATCTCTCCAAAAGATATAATTTATCATTTAGTAAATTCTCATCTTTCAGACCTATGACCAATCCCTGTGGAGAAAACAAAAAGTGATAAAAATGGTAACTCCTTAGGAAGTTGGAGTTAAAGGAAAGAAAAGAAACTTTAAGTTAAATTTGGATTTAGGAAATGAATTTTTCTAAGAAGGGGATTTATGAATACCAATTAATAAAATCAAGAAGGGAAATCAGAAATTAAACAGGGGAAAGAGCTTTCATCTTCTGAAAGCTATGACGATGAATGGGTAGGAAGAGAAAAACACTGCCAAGATAACATTGGGGTAAAAGGCTCATTTTATGCCAGAATATTTAACATTCTTCAGAAATTAATGTATGAGGTCATTTGATAGGAGACAAGATGAAAGACAATTGCAAAATTGGACTGGCCACAAAGAAGATGTTCTTAAGGGAGATTAATGAAATCAACATCAAGAAAAAAAGATGAAAGAAGTAGTTTTCCATCCTTAAGATAGAGCAAAGGAGCAAAGCACAGGTACATGCTGCCAGTCTCTACTACGTAAGAGGCGGAGATAGGAGGAATACAAGTTTAAACCCTGAGCAACCCAGCTCAAACCAAATTAGATACCATATTGCAATGTTGCATATATTATGTTTATAAACAAGTCAGAACAGTTAGATCTTGGAAGCAGCCTGTAGGTCTATCAATAGATGAATGAATAAAGAAAATGTGGAACTGGTATTTACATACACCATAGCATTACTTTATCATAGAGAAGGATAACAGTCATTTTTAGTACATAATTACACCTTGAGAGGATCCTGCTAAATGCAATAACTCAGACAAAAATGCTTACATATTGCCATGGTTGAATGAGGAATACAAAATATAGGCAAGGAGCAAGATGAAGAATGCATAATAGAAAGGAGGGAGGCCAGCCTTTTGCAACAGGAGAGGGGACCAAGACATGATGGGATGTAGGGAGGGTGGGCAGGGGAGGAGGAAAGACTGAAAATATGTTTTGTGCAGGTAGCCATATACTCTGACAGACATGAAGGTTACGAAATGTGAACACATCCTAAGCAGGTCAGTGGTAGAGTGCACAGCACTAGATTTAATCCCTAGTACCACAGGAGGAAACCCAAGAAAGGAATGGTAAGAAATCATTCCATATGATGTTTACATAGTGGATAAGAGCTGTGGCTTTTTTTTTTTTTGGTCCTGGTTTATAGGAAATGGGCAAAACTGGCAATAAATATAATCCAAACATGGGAATTATATTCTAAGATACTATTCTTATAAAAACATATAAATAAGCACATTACAAAATCTATAAAGCATTATATATTAACTATGGTAATGTTCAAATTAGATATAGAGATGCATTCAATTGCTTTCCTTGTTTCACTGTATTTTACAGGTATTACTCTCCTCAGCTATCAAAACCAGGGAGGATTTACATTTAAAAGATGACGTTCTGGGCCGGTAAGATGGCTCAGTGGTCTAAAGCACTTGCTTAGGTAACTGTACAGACCACAGTTCCATCCTCAGCACCACATACTGGGCCAGCCCCACCCCCAGAGCAGGCTGAGCCAGCCATAATACAATTAATTAATTAATTAATTTTTAAAAAAGAAAGAAAAGGTGACATTTCAAACAAGAATGTAGTAACTTTTTATTTTACAAAACTCTACATATGAAGATATTTTTTTACTAAAATAACTGACCATATTGTCAGTAAGCTGTACGTTAAAAAATTAGCCACTAAAAAATTAGCCACTGTTTATAAATTTCCAAAGCTTATTTATGTCCTCATGTACTTTGAAATTGTGTTTCTACTTATTACAAATGAAAACAAATAACATATTTTTCCTTTACTATTTTTGCTATCAAAAAATGCTTTCTACTTCCATTATATTTAATCAGTCAGTTTTACACTGGGTGTCCTATTTCCCTAAAAGCCATTTTAGTAATTTACCAAATGTTAATGGAAAAAATCTGGGTTATAAGATTTCAGAGCATATCCCATTAATGTTAGAATATGTCTGCACGGTCAGGTTCTTAAGAAAATTAAAATGAAAATTTTAACATCTTCAAGTCAGTTTCACATCAATATTATGTGAGATGTACAGTAGTATTCAGAATGATAACTAATTCAGGAGGCTCAATAAATTCCAAACAAGATTAAAATATAAATTAATAAGAAAATCCTGTGAATATCATTAAACCATTAAAAGCAGCAATGCCAGAAACATTTAAGTCAGCAAGGTAATACATGTATCATATGTAGGAGAGTAAATGTATATAGAAGAGGCCTTTTTTTATTAACAACGTGTATGCCACAGGTAAGGGAGCAATAAGTTTAGAATTATAAAAGAAGAAATACATATGTAAAAGCTGATTAAATTTCTTTCCTTTATACCCTACAAAAGCAACTCAAATGAGAGTAAGATATTCAAAGGTAAGAAAATCTACCAGACAAGTGGTTGGGGACATAGTTCAGTAGAATAAGTGCTTATCTGCCAAGTGTAAGGACCTGAGTTCAATCCCTGGTTCCACAAAAAACAAAAAACAAGAATATCTACCGGACAAGAAATTTATATATAGGTGGAAATGGAGAGCACCAGTTATATATACAGTTTTCTAGATAAAAATATTTGCATATATTATATATTTACTTATATAAATATATGCTATTCATTTATAGCATATATATTTATATAAATATTTGTCATATATTTATATATGATATAAATAAATATTGGGTATTTATATTTGTAATATATAAATTTATATATACAATTATATAAATGTATATGACATACAGAAATGTTTTTGCAAGTCTGCTCATAAATAAAAAGGAATAATAAAATATTTTGAGTTTTATAATATGTAAAGTGTGTGACAATATAACTATAATGGAGAATAAAGGTGAGTAAGTAAAATGCTACTCTTCTGGAGTTTTCACATTCAAAATGGTATAACATAAAACATACGTGACAGGAATAGGTAGATAAATCTTAGTAAATGGAGACGAGGATCAAAAGATGAAGGAAAGAGGAATGAGGCTGAGAAAAGAGAGTGAAAAGAAGAACTGGTTGTGCTCCACACAGGCACCAACTGCACGCAAGGAACTTGAGTGGTAGCTGTAAATATACCCAAAAAGGAAGGGATTGAAAGGATGGAGGGAGAGGAAGGAATGGAGAGAGGATGAAAAGGGGGAATTAGGTCACATCACGTACACATAACAGTTCCACACAAGGAATGTAAACATTATGCACCATAGGTATGATCAATGAAAAACTAACTATAATAAAACAAAGATGGCCCGGCAGGATGGCTCAGTGATCTAAAGCACCTGCTTAAGAAAACTTGGGCAGCTGCAGGGAGTGTGGTTCGATCCCTGGCACGACATGCTGCGCCAGCCCTGCCCTTAGGGCAAGCTGAGCCGGCCATAAAAATAAAATAAACAAACAAACAAACAAAAGCTCTGAAACAAGAAAAAATAAAAATAAAAATATAAAATAAATAAAACAAAGATGATTTTAGAGTTGATGCTATTATGATAAATTTATATATTTTAAAACTCATAACAAGCTCAAATTACAGACATTATTAAAATGAAATAGGTGGTTGTTGTACTTATTTGTCATCTCACCACTTGGAAGGCTGAGGCAAGAGGATCACCATGGGTTCAGTCCCAGTCTGGGCAACATAATGAGGTCAAGGCTACTGTGAACTACATGTGAAACCCTCTAAAAATAATAAAAAAGTTTAAAAGTCATCCCACAAAAGACGTGGGATGACATTATTTGTCAATGAAAGGAGAAAGACACAAAATTTGTTGAATAAAAATTCAACAAAGAAGAAAGAATATTTACACGTTTCTTTCTCATTAATTGTTAACATAAATAGGAAAATCAGTAGGAATGAAGAAAATTTACACAGAGAATCCCAGCCACATTGCAGAATATAAATTCCCTTAAGTTGCAAAAGACATGTCCATCAAGTTATACAAATTATACTATTTTGTGGAATATAAAAAGTACAAAAAAAATTCAACTCAATTTTAAAATCATAATATGTAGAGTGTACACCTGTATCACAACATATTTCAATTAGAAACCAGTATAACAAAAATCTTGAAACTTTCCAAAGTATTGCACATTATTTTGCCCTCCTAAATAACTCAAGGTTAACGAAGTCATAAGAAGACATTAAGAAATATTTTAATTAATGGAAATATATATTTTAAACTTTGTAGTGTACAGCAAAATAATATATAATTTTAAATTGCCTAAAATAATTTAAAACTTTATAATTAACTAAGATTCCATACTAAAAAGTTAGGAGTTAGGAAAAGTAGATAAAATCAAAACTAAACTAAACAGCTCAGTGCAAAGAAGTAATTAGAAAAAATAGTAATGGAAACAAACATTTTCAAAAATCAACAAACTGAAATATAGTACTCTAAATATAGCAACGAAGTCTCAAACCTCTAGCATTGCTAATAAGAAGTAATACACAGTGTCCAGCCTTCATACTAAAAAAAAAAAAAAAAAATTCAGAAATAATAGCAAAAGGGTGCTATGAAAAAAATTGTCACAATGAATTTCGTATCTCCATTGGAATGGACACATTCTTGGAAAACAACACAGTAAATCTGATGCAAAACAAACAATGTGATCATTAAGTTATTCCTTAAAAATTAAATTTTTAATTGAACCCCTTTCTCAAAAATAGCATGCTTTATTCCCGATAATGTGGCATTGGTCTGTTATCTGGTTTTCCTGTTCCAATTTGTAGCATCTTCTAAAGTTACATATTATTTCCCTGCTGTTTTCCGTTCATACAACTGCTTACGGCATTTCAGCTAGTCTTCATTCAATACTGTTAATGACTGGATGTGTTTTTCTCCTTAGGATTTTCTTTTTTGAGATGTTAATTTGGATAAATACTGCCACAAGAAAAGTCATTGTGCACCTATTTTCTTCTTGTGCATAAAGTAGTGTCTCTTTAATTTACTGATTTAGCGCCTGGAACAGCGATTGCCTTACTTTGTTAGAGGGGAACCACACACCAGGAGATTTGTTCGTTATTCGGGCCACTGTATGGTCGGAGGCTTATCCCTTTCATCGGTACCAAGATGCTTCCAGCCCTTGACATCTTCTAAGCAAATGAGCAGGAGGCCAGGCTGTGCGACAGTGGGCTCTACTCTGAAGCTGGGGCCCAGGGCTGAGCCTCTACTCTGCGAATCACAGCCCCCGGAACACGTGTCGTGAGTGTGCTGGGTGCCGTGGTGGTGTGGACAAGGGGGTGGGGGATGGGGGCTGTGGTGGTAAAAATCTTAGGCACATGAGGTCCAACAGAGACCTTTAATATGTTTAGGTATACATTTATTATAAAATATCTTAAAGGATTGAAAAACTAGCATACTTTTTTTCCTCGACCGATTAGTAGATATCTTAACATTCAGCTGTCAGTTAAAACTAAGACACTGTGTAGTTCGCTAGTGTTTGTTTACCGCTCCTCCTCTTCTTCCTCTTCCTCGGGTTCCCCTTCTCCTCTTCCTCCCTCCTCCTCTTTCTTCTTCATCTTCTTCTCTTTCCCTCCCTCCTTCCCTTCCTCTCTGTCTCTCTCTCTCCATATGCATACCCACATATATACTTGTGTATATATCAGAATATCTTAAATAAACTTTCTCTGAATTCAGTGTATAGGCTTTCTCAGCTTTAATCACTTTGTGAGTAGTTATTATGAAAATAAATTAGTCTCTGGGCCAGACCCTCTGCCTCAAACACAGCACTGAGCCATTAAAATCAAAAGGCATGAGCATCCGAAGAACCTGAGGCCTGGGTTTCTAACAAGAAAGCCTTCTTTAAAGGGCTGGTGCATTTTCACTCTTCTCTTTTTGTCTTGTTCCTACAATAATACTATATCTTTAATTAGAGCCTATGAATTTATCTTTAATTAGAAATGCAGCATATTATCTTTCTAGGCACTTACCCTGAAAATATACAATAACTCTCCCACCGCTAGCAATTAGAAAATATCAAATGTTTAAAAGTTTAAGATAATCTAAAGGATATATACCTATTCTGAAATGTATTCTCTTTTTTGTTTTCATCAAAATAGAAAACTAAAGAAATAATTCTCATCCCTTTGGCTTCCAAATAATGATTGAAATTATAATATTTAAAAATCTTATGCATGGGGCTGGGGAGACAGCTCCATGGCACAAGTGCCTTCCTGGCAAGTGCAAGGTCATGAGGTCGAATCCCAGTTCCACAAAAACAAAAACAAACAAACAAAAAACAAACAAACAAAAAACCCAACACACTAGGGCTCGCAAGATGGTTCAGTGGTCTAAAGCACGTGCTTAGGAAAGCTTAGGCAACTGCAGGGACCAAGGTTCAATCCCCGGCACCACATGCTGTGCAAGCCCCACCCCCAGGGCAGGCTGAGCGGGCCATAATACAATTAATAATAATAATAATAATAATAATAATCTTATGAGCATTGTGTGTCTTTTGGACACCTACTACTTTTATTTTAACCCAGTTGTTATTATCTTCAGATTCAGAACATTTCAAAAATAATGAAAAATATTATTTTCTATTTTACATGAATCTTATAACATGCTTTAGATTCTACAAAGATAAACAGACCAAAAGCGTGTGCGCAGAATTGGCAATTTTCTTCCTTTTCCCTAAAAATTGCATAACATATCATGTATAAGTATTCAATAAATAGCTAATAGTTGAACGGAGCCAACAGAAATACTGATTGAAAACGGACTTAAAGGAATATTGAAGCGATGGAGGCACACATTTGGAGACTGTTCTGAGTATAGGAGGACCAGGGTTTAGAAGCAGCCAATTAAAATTTAAATTCATTATGAAAATGAATTGGCAAGAGTAATTTCTTCTACTTTACCATCTCATTTGGAGCTGGGAAGGAGGAAATTGTTCACTAAATTAACCATGCCATGATTCAGAATTCTCAGAAGTCTATTAAAAACTCTATTATTGTTTTTAATGTGATGATAAGCAAATCAAATTCTGGAGTAAATTTGTCGGGTGAAATGTTTTTCTTTGCATCTGAGCTTCCCCATATATACATGTTGTTTGCTCATAACAGTTTAATTTTATTTCACAAACACTGAATATTGGGAGTGACTTAGCAAAAAAACAGGATTTCTACCTTCAGAGACTCTTAAAGAAGCATCTATAGTTAGGGCAGGGCCATTTCAAGGTCAATATAAGATTTCATTGTGTAATTTTTATGTTCAACCTTTATATGATTAATATTTTCAAAATCAACATTTGAAGCTGGAAATATATTGCTTTTCCACAATATTTCTGTTGCTTTACATAAACTAGAGAAATCCCCAATTATTTCTAGACACTTGTGCTTCACTCCATTGGGATAGTCATCCTACTTAATTTAAATTTAATATTTTGTAGCAGAAATGAAAAAAAGTAGGGAAATGTTAGTTTAACAGAACCCCGGGATCCACTTAGGATAAACCTCAGCAGCCATATCCCTCAGCAGCACACAGGAATTAAAAAGATAAAACAAACAATTACTGTCCACTTGAGGCTTTTTCACTTTTATATAGTAATTAAGTCCTTTTCACCCACTAAACTGAATTAAAAATCTGGACTTATGGTTCAGTGGTAGAGTATACCATAGGTTTAGAAGCATTTACTTGAAGAATCAAGAATGAATTATTGAATTTTAAGTTGAAACGTTATTATTTCTAAGACCTAATTTTGTATCACAGTCTCATAGCAGGAGAAGTAGAGCATCCATGATCTCTTTTCCGTATGGTAGCAAATCACTCCAACTGTGAGAAGGCAGTCATAGGTTTGAATTTTGTTTAAGCTAACAGAGTTTCCTTTTAAATGTGAACTTTCCTTTTCAGTACTTATGAACACATGATACCTATAGTATGGCAGTCGTTAAAGGATAAATAGGTGTCAGAGTTAAATGATTTTGTGCATCTAATACTTATAGTAACCTTAGGGAACATTTGGATAAAGTCAAGGCTCAGTGTAAACAGCCAGATGTTTCAGAGTTAGCGATAGAACCAGGACTTGGACTAAGTATGTAAAAATCCAAAGTCCATGCAATTGGGTTTTATGCCAATGTTTCTCCTTCTTTTAAGTTTGCAGACGCATTTTCATGGTTTTGAGAATTCTATTTGAGGAAACATGCCTGATAGTTATTAGTTTAATCTTTTTGATGAAAGCAGAAATAAAGAGCTCCACAGCTAATATTATATTAAAGAGTAGCTCTTTTGGGATCCTGGGAAGCTAGCTCAGTGGTCTAAGGGCCTTCCTGGCAAGCCCAAGGACCCAGGTTCGAGCCCTGATACCACATGCCATGCTGGTTCCAGAACCCCAAATGTTCATTCTTGCCTCAAAACTAGCTACGTAGCAAGACCCTGTACCAAATAATTGATTTTAAAAATTAAGATTAATTCCTTTGAATTTACTTTTTTTTTTTTTTTCAAAATATTTATCACCCAGAATGAACAGTTATTCTGCAAGCCATGGAAGTTAGAGCAGAATCAAAGACATAAAAATTGCTGGTTTAGGATTCAGGACATACAAGAGTGACTGCTGAGCACCTAAGGGGTCCTGAGATAGATTAATAGCAAGTAAACCATTCACTTCATGGAACATAAAGAGAAGAATTCAGTAAGAGCAAAAGATGTTGAATAACAACTAAAATAACTAAATAGGGTAGAAATGTCAGGTGGTGATATATGATTTAAAAATTAAAGGCATCCATAGAAGCAGGCAAGATTAATGGGTTAGGTGGCATATTGCAAAGCATGGCAGCTTATCCACTATTCCTTACAAAGGTGCTACTTAATTCAATAATCTAGTGAGGCAATCAGTGAACACACCATGCGGGTTTCTGAGAATGGAGGCGAGGAGCAAGTACAAAACCAAGGAGCATGAGCTGCTGCTGTTGGAGTTAGAGAAGCAGCAAACTGGCCAAAATGCAGGGAAGCTGTAAGCAAAGATGGAGCAGGATTCGATTGGGTAGGTATGGGTGGCGCTGGAGATACTTGGGAAGGTAAGTTTGTGTTGTAAATAAAAGAGCATAAAAACACGCATTGTGAGTCCAACAGCTAAAAGGCTGTCCAGATAGTGCAAGCCAGAAGTGGCTGGTGGCTGTCACTATCAAGGCGAGGCTGAGAATGGGAATGTGGGAAGGGTGAGACGTTGGAGTTCAGGTGCAATTTAAGGGCAGGGAGAGCGAAGACAATGGACGCTTGAAGTATAAAGTGAACTGAATCAATACGTAAAGATAGTTCCACAGGCCAAAGGCCTGAAAATTTAATGAAAAAGAAAAAAATCAGCATTGATGAGATGAGGAAAAATGTGGGAAGAGGTGTTAGGCAGGCAGATGAAATTCAGAGATTTAGAGGAAGATCTGTGTGATACATTGCTTTTGTGTCTCTATATTAGAGTTGAAATCCTTGTTGGTCATCCAGGAGGAGTTTTCAAGAAGACATTTCGAAGTATGGGTCCACAGAGACCCATTTTGGTGACACATGTGTAAGCTAATGGCATAAAGATGGACATAGAGACAGGGATGTGGGGGGAAAAAAGAATAAAATTGAATATTGCATATGGACAGATTTAAGAAAATTGAATGTGTAATTTTATTTTTAATTGTTGATACTACAAGTGTGTAGTACATAGCAATTGTATTCATACATCTCTAGACTTAGAGGTGAGGGAAATTAGGAGAAATCAGGAAAGAAAAATGAAGAGTAACAAGAAAGAGGGAGATAAATTAAAAAAAAAGTAGTACACTAAAAGTCAAGGAACCAATATGCTTGAAGAAAGCTAGTAATCAACGGTGCCATACTAGGCCAACTGTCATATATGTGAAAGACTCCTAAACTACTCTTGAATGAGCAAATTAAGAGTCATTAAATGTCTTCACAAACCCATGCAATCAAGTGGTGGCCTCCGAGCTTCAAACTAAATGTTTAACATAGTGTAATTTTAAAAATATATCTAATAAAATGAGAATTATTTTCAAATCAGAAGTACATTAGTGTGCTTTTATTTTTAAGAAACATTTTTTCCTTAAGTATTAACTTTAAAATTTGCCAGAGTTGAATTTTAGAGCACATTATTAGATTCATGGGGGTCACTGAAATAAGTCATTCAATTTAAAAATTACCCAGTACACAAAAGAGATAATTGTTTCTCATTTTAACTATAAGAACTTCTTCTTTCTTAAATATGCTGTAAGTTTGGTAAACGATAAAAGCACATGTCTAATTTGTTTGACCATACTTATTTAAAATCTTACCACTAAAAGAAAATTAATGTATTATTAAATTCACGTATTAAAATTATGTATTCTACACATAGAGATTTTGACGACTTTATTTGAACCTTAAGTTTGGCTGATAATGATTACTTCATGAATTTTCTTTTCTAAAAAATCTATTTCCCTTTTTAAAAATCTTTTTAATTTATTTATTTGATACAGGGTCTCACCTTACAGCTCAGACTCATAGTGACCCTCCTGTCTCAGCCGCCCCAGGACTGGGATTATAGGCATGCACCAGTATGCCTGGTCTCGGTGGCCGGCATGGCAGCACGGCACACAATACGAGGGTAGAACACAGGTCTTTGCCCTTGCCCGTGGCATACGTATGCTGCTGAGCTATGTCTGCAGCCCTTCATGAGTTTTTATACTCTCTAAATTGTGTCTCAACTTCTAGGATATTATACACAGAAATAATTTTTTGATGCCTTAAACTGAAATAAATTGGCACAGTAAAATATATAGCTTCTATATAAAAAAGCCTAGTATATTGTGTATAAATGTATACTATAAGTCTACTTATATGTTTATAATATACATATAACATCTATATGTAATCACAAATAACACATATTGGTTAAATATCTTAATAATGTACTTTTATCATAGATTTAATTAGATGTATAGTATCTATGTGTTATTATGGGTATTCTATATTGCATGCGTATGTTATGGATGTATGAATAAAAATATACATTTAACAATTTATGTATAATAGCCTTATTTGTATGCTGTGCAATATAAATTATGTAAAATATCTTTTTTTGAAATGTGGAGAGTATGATGTAGAGTTTGAAATTATTGCAAATTTATGTTTATGTATGACTATTTATGTATACCTAGTTTTCAGTATTATGCATAGCATCATCTTTCAGTGTAATTTTTTTTTTTTTTTTTGTCTTTTTGAGACAGGGTCTCGCTATGCGGTTGAGGCTGGCCTTGAGCTCACTTTTGTAGCCCAGCCTGGTCTCGAACTTGCACCAATCCTCTTGCCTCACAGTGTAATTTTTTTTATTCAGATAAATTTCAAAGCTATGCCTGATTTTCTTCTTGAATAAGAGAAACCACTTAGGTCTAGTCCTTGTCATAATACTGTGCTCAGTATTTTCCTAAGTGTGAAATGTTTTGTTCTCATCCTCCAAATTTACCATAAGTCCTCCATCTAGAGCTTTAAAGGAGGCTCCACTTTCTCTGCCAATAGCCATCCTTGCCTAATTCCTTCTTTGAATTTTTCTATTTGCATATTTAATAGTAGTACAACGAGAGGTCTCTGAAACAATTTAAGTTCAGATTCTCTGTTTTTTCCCTCTGCCTTTCATGGACTGCTTGAGGCCAATTCCATGTGAAAGACTCAACTGTTACTACTTTGTTGGAAGAAGCAGGAGAGGAAAGAATGTCTTCGATTAATTTTTCAGACCACACTTCATCCAGATTTTTCTTTCTTTTCATATCCTCGTCTGTCTTTTAGTATTGACATTCTTTGAATAAGGCCTTGAGCTATTCATGCCTAAGTGATTCACTACCAAAGACTTTGTGAAAAGGTTTCATTTTGGTTCAAGGAAAAAGGAACTATGCGACTGGCAATTCTCCTTGGAAAGGTTGTATCACTGAAAAACCAATAAATGTAGTCTTTTTGAACAATAAAAAAATTAAGTTAACAATTGCATAAGCAATAAAATTTGAAGAGCTTTCAGTTTCCAAGGAACCGTGCTTTTAAAGTAAAAATGAATATTTTTTTTTTCTAAAGCGTTGAAACGAAGTCTCTTCCCTTGACTGATCAGACCTTCCTTTTCTCCTCAGACCCTGACATTCTTTACTTATCCTTGTAGGATTAACAACTCTTAGCTTTTGCAAACATGTTACATGTTGATATGTCAGCTTAGAAGAATCCCCTCCCTTTGGATCCAGCCACGTGGCCTGCCTTTAGTAAGAATCCTAAAGGTCAGTTTAAACATTTCCTTTAGGCTCTTATTTGTTATATTTCCACTTAATATTGTATCTACCATTCCTTCCTTTGGCTAAGACCCTCCACTTATCCTTGTATTTGGCAATAAGGCCAGTTATATATGGAAATCTCTTTACTATCTCTACTGAAGCAGTTCCTAAATAAATCTGTTTGTATAACATAAACTACTGTTTAGTTCTGTTTTCTCTTTGAAATCCCTATTCAGTCACTGAACTATTTTTCATACAAACTTAGTTACATGAAAATTGGGTTATTTTGAATTTTCATTTTAAAAAAATTATATGTCAAACATTTCCAAATATTCATCCTATTGTTTTGTATTTCAACAGTATATTTCAAAAATACATTCTTACCTAATACAATTGCATATACCTTTTCTTTTTATCATTTCTTTGTAGCTATATGAAACCAGACTAGCATATATAGACAACTTTATAACCTGTTTTACATTGCATTCAACTTGCGGCTTTATTGTTGTAAATGTAGCAGAAATATGCCTCAGCCCTTTGGGTGCTCATCAGCACCGATTGCTTGCAGAAGTGAGCTGTAGTGCAAGCATTCAGACCACCTTGAAATCATTAGATTGCAAGTTTCCCTCTTCTGTTTCTTGTCACTTGGAAAAGTCTTTTAGAAGGGCCCATTACCTCTTCCTTTCCGAGTTGAGATCAAGGGAAGGAACACACAAGTATCAATGAGCTCCACATTCATTTTGAGAGTAGGCATTGTTTAAAAAGATAATGTTAGGAAACAGCTTAAAGTACAGATGTTTATAGGGACATAGTACACAATGCCAAATGTTCTTCTTCAAAGTCCACGGCTATTTAAAAATCCATTTTTATAAATAACTTCTCTAGAGAAACTGCTGAATTTATTTCTCCAAGGGAGAAGTAACTGAGTATTGCTTTATGAAGCAAAACAGTGTAAGCATAAAGCTGATTTAAGCTTTCTAATGTTTCAAGAACATTGTCAATATCACAAGTAGTCCTGTCAGTGCAACCAGTGAAAACCACAAATAGGTTTAACAACGTTCACGAAAATAATTTGATGTACTTCGCTGGCAGTATTCTCTGGCTGTATGCTACATGACTGTGGATATAAAATAATGGTAGTATTAAGTAAAAATGGGTAAAGTAGATCTGCCTCCCTCATTGAAAATATTTGAAATGCTTGGTATTAAGGAAAACAAAAATAAAAATAAAGTTGTTACCATAATTTTAGTCTTTTTTTTTTTTTTTGTATTTTAGGGAAGGTTCTATAGGGTGTTTCAGGATCTCACTGCTAGAGTGAACTCTTAAGTGATACGCCTATTTACAGCCTCCCAAGAGCTGGAATTATAGGCACGCATCACCACACCCAGACTTAACTGCTATCTCAGCACACCCTGGGGAAGAGGCTGGCACAGCAGCCCAGGCATTGAAAACCCATCCCCTGCTCCTGCTTGCAGGCACTTTAATGCACTGAACTATTTTGCTGGCCCTATAATTTTAGCCTTGTATGTGGATTTTTTGACAATTTGAATAATAAAGCTCCTATGTACATAGCATTAAAAGTAATTTTTCTTTAGTTAAACCTTAGTCCTCAAAAGTATTCGTATGTTTCTCTTAAGAATCCCATAAAATACCATCTATAGAAGAGACTCTTTTAATAAATACTTACTTTTTAAATTACAATTATTTCCTCAACTACATGACACTTGGCATTCCAAAAGAAACATATATACCAAAAGAACCACACATTTGTTGCCTAAGAAATCAGAACATTGCTTTCGTAGTGTTATAGGTAGAATAGTAAAGGTATTTATTAATAACTGTTATATCTTGCATAAATATTGCACATCACAGGTTTCTCATGAAGAGTCTTTACATATCTTGTATGTCATTTAAATTTTTAAAAACTTATACTGTGATAAAAGGCCTTATATTCTTTTCCAGGTCTTATATGCCATTTAAAATTTTAAATCTTACTGTGTTGTAAAAGGTTTTCTATGTCATTGCTGGTTTTTTTTATGTCATTTAAATATTGAAAATCATGCACTGCGATGAGAAGCTTACTCCTAAAAAGAGGCGATGATCATTCTGTATTTTAAACTAATGTCACTGTATCTCCACTCAGCAGAGAAACATATCATTGAAGTCATAAATTTTAGCCAAATTTATGTTCTAATGTTAGCTATATTTGTAATTGCTGTCATCCATTTCTTTGTCAGCTCTAAGAAAACTGTGCTGGGGCTCATTCTCAAATTATGTAAACATTTGATTTAAAGGTACTAGGGCCCTACTATGAAGAAGAATGTGGATCTTAGGTCGAGGGCTAAGCAGAAGAGGACAAGCACATGTGGACTCACATAGAGCCATAAATTTGATTTCCGAAAGCCTGGCCATCTGGACTTTGCCAGGTGTCTGGACTCGGTTCTTCCATCTACTATTTAGAGAGAAAATAGAAATCTCAAGCCTGTACCTGGAAAGGATACAACTGAAGAAGTGAAGGAAATATTTGCCAATAGTTTTTATTTTTATTTTCCCCTTAGGTCTTCATTTCCCTGTGTTCCAGCTGAGAGGATTTTACTGTGAGCTTTTGACTTTGTCAGGCTTTCCTTAGGAGTTCTTTGTCAGAAGCCTTTCAGAGAGCAATGCAAGCAGTGGTAGCTTTAATGATACTATGCATGAGCACTAGATTATCATTAAATGTCTTCTACATTACAAGGGATAGACCCACAGTCTTTTGTATTCTTAAAAATATATACACATTTAAGCAGCTGGTGAATTCTAGGCAAAAGTCTTACTCTGTCCCTCTTGTTAGTTACCAGATTAACTGACACCTCCCAGAGCAGTACCTGCACAGTTAAAAGAACTCAACTTGCTTCTGAACTTGTTTATTGGTGAAACAATAACAGCATGAGATTTTGATGGTGGCCCCATCCTCAAGGATTAATTTACACAGGAGCATTTTTGAAACATAGTTTATTAGCATGGTTAACTTAGAATGATAAAAATTTGGGCAAATATAATGTCACATGGCCTGACAACTGTTTCAGTTTTTCAGGTCTTTCCAACATTCCTAATTCCTAATATTCCAAGGATTCTTAAGACTTCATTCCAGCTTGGAAGTAGGACTGACAAAGAGAAGGAACAGGCAGCCTGCAGCAGGCAACACATTTCAATCAAATAAATAGCTCGAACACCCTCTCTTGTGTAACAAGCTGCAGCTCCTACAATTAGCTAATATTTGACTTTAAAATGGAGAGAGAGACAGAGAGAGACAGAGAGACACAAAGAGAGACAGAGAGAGAGAGGTATTTCCACTGGAAGAGTTTGTGGACTATATATTTTTTTATTTATTGATCATTATTAGAAGTTTAGTCAACATTATTTTAGTTTTAAAATCTACTCATTCTTCTTTTGTATACTTTTTGAATGCTTTCTTTTGTTATGTTCAAAAGCCAAATTTTGTTATCCAAAGAATTTCTAAGAATTAAACTGAATTCTTGCATGACAAATGCTTCTTTTTGGCCTGGTTTCAGTGGTCATATTGAAAACAGAGAAAGTGAGAGTTAGTCATTGTATAATTTGGCAGAAAGTTTTACATTACTATTTTTTAATTAATTTATTTTTTATGTATTTGGCACAGGGTCTACAGGGTATATAGGGTCTCACTATGTAGATCATACTCATAGTGATTCTCCTGTTTTCAGCCTCCCAAGTGCTAGGATTACAGACATGTGCCACCAGGCCCAGTCTCAATCACTGGCTAAGCACACCTTGGGGGCTGGGCCAGCATAACAAGCTGGGGATCGATCCCCAGTCCCTGGATCTTGCCTAAATAGGCACTTTAGTCTGCTGAGGTATCTGCCTGACCTTATATTACTAGTTTTAAACCAGCATCACTTAAACGATTGTTATAATTTTCTATCAAGAAACTGCAGAGCTTTCTACTAGATTATAAAAGAATGATAATACTAAATTCTAAAATGAATTTTACCAAGTAATCAGTTGTATCTTTTTTTTTTTTAGGCAAAGATGTATTTGAAACACAATAGCTGAAACAAAACTCTTTCCTAGCTGCCAATTATTATTTTTAGTTTCTGTGTATATAAATATTATATATACATGACAAAATTTTCCCTAGAAATACTAAATTTTAAAATCTCATGTTTTCAGGGACTGGGGATATAGCTCAGGAACACAAGTGTCTGTCTGGCAGGTACAAAGTCTTGAGTTCGATAACCGGTTCTGAATCTTTTATACCTTAACAGCAAAATATATATCCTGTATGTTTTACTTGTTATAATTTACTATATTATTTATTTTACAAAAATAAGGGTCATAGCTTCTTCTACTTATATAATTGATAAAATCAAGTCAATTCAATAGAAGCTCATTTTAAAACATGAATTTCTTAAGCTTGTCCAATTCATCACAAAAAGTAAAACTGTTTAGCTTTCTGTCTTTTAAATATTATAGGGCCATAGATATGTCCATTGGTTTTATGTAATTGTCAAAACTATACAATACTTTCTTACTTTTGTCTTCTATTACTATGGCAGATATTGAATCATTATGAGTGTCAGAAGAAGCTTTTAATTTGTCTCCAGTGTACCGAACCCAAAAAGAATGATTTTGCAAAACAGATCCTTTCTGTCAAAATTGCTATACACAAGTGGTTGTACTGCTTCATTTCTTATTTCCCAGATAAATTCTATTTGACAGTTCTCTATCCTCAGACTAAATTAGAAATGTTTACTTTCCCATATGATTTATTTCTATGATGTACAATCTAGCAGTTCCGTCTTTCTTGTTTTCCCTTCACAGGTACAGTCTTCAAGCTAAAACTGAATTTTAAATTGGAAGTTCATATTTTTGATATGATTTGAAATGACCACATTAAAATTTCTTTTTTTTCATTTATAATTTATATTCTTTTGATGGAAAATGCCTGTAAAAATGCCATGATGAAAAATAACTGAGAAAATAAATACTAAAACCTGGTTGGGGTAAACTTCTGTAATACATGAAGGTATAACTAATTTTGGTTTTCCAAAAAAATGCAATATTTTATAATGATTCCTCCCTGTACACAAAAATTTTCCTACAGAAATCCAAATGCCTATAGTTACTACATGCTTGGCTTTCTGTCTACTAAGGAATAGACTTATTTCTCCACAAAAGCCAGTTAAACTTCTCTTTCCAAGATTCATCTCTTCAGCAGCATAGCAGACTAAAAAGCAGCTGTTTTAGTCAGCTTTCCATGGGGCTGGCCAGATAGCTTGGCAGGCTAACGTGTCTGCTTAGGTAGAGTGTAGCGGCCTGGTTTGGCCCCGACTCTGGGATGCGCTGAGAGGCAGTTGAGACTGGGCATAATCCCACTGCTTGAGAAGCTGGAAACAGTAGAATCACTAGGAGTCTGATCTATGTATTGAGACCCTGTAGACCCTGTTCTAAGTACGTTTAAAAAAAAAAAAAATGCTTTGCACAGTCAGCTTTCCGTCAATGTAAAAAAAAAAAAAAAAAAAAAAAAAAAAAAAAAAAAAAAAAAAAAAAAAAAAAAAAAAAAAAAAAAAAAAAAAAAAAAAAAAAAAAAAAAAAAAAAAAAAAAAAAAAAATTGACACAACCTAAACAGGAAGAAGGGTTATTATGGCTCATCGATCTGAAGTTTTGTGCAATAATCTGTGGTCCTAGTTCTTTTGGACCTACAATCAGGCAGTATAACGGAGCAGGAACATGTAGAACCAGAAGCTCCTCTACTCATGGTAGCTGTAAGTCAGGGACAGCAGCAGAAATCCAAAAGTTCTCTAACAGCCTTCCACTAGGCTGCAACTCACCTTTCATCTCCCAGTGACACCACAGGTTGAGAACAGTCTTCTATACATGTCCTTTTGGGGGCTAGGCCTACAATGCTGAAGTTTGTGACTATAATGTCCCTAAAGGCATAATACCAAGTATAATATTATTAACAAGGAAATTAAGAAGTGAGGCCTAGTAGGAAGCTTTGGGTCAATATAGGGTTGCCCTCTAAGGGAATTGTGGGACTGTACTCTCTTCCATTTGCTTCACTTTCCTTCTGGCCATGAGGATGCCAGCATCCTGCTATGCCATGTTCTCCCCCATGATGCCTTTCCTCACCACAGATCCAAAAGAAATAGGGCCCAATGGTCATGGACTGATATCTCCAAAGCACAAAACAAATCATTCTTCTTTTTAAGTTTAGTACCTCAAGGTCTTTGTTATAAGATACAAAAACCTGTCTGACACCGAGGAGAACTAATTCATCAAAAAGGAAATTATATAAAAAAATTCTCGCTTCATTTCTTGCTTTTGGACCATGGAGCAACCCTTTTTTTTTTTTTTTACCATAGTTTAAGGTGCTTCTTTCTGCATGAATTAGACTGCTTTATAGCATGTCACCTACCACTTGTTCATCCACAGGATCTTACCTTTCTGCCCAAGATGCCTCGATTTATTTATTTATTTATTTATTTATTTTGAGTTCTAGGAACACTAATAGGGGCAAGAGGTGAATGTATGAATAACAGATTCATTTTCACACTTCAACTTAAGAGTAAAATAATACTTACCTCTAAGAAACAAGGTATTCCAACTATTTCATTCCTAGAAAACTTAAATGTACCTGAATCTCATGCTACAAACAAAAGGATGCGTTTCTTTGTTCTAAACACGTATTTTTAGAATGAAGAGGACTCAAGTCGCTGCACTCAGCCTATGTTAGTGTCATCAAGATTGGTTTGTAGTGTTTAGTACCTTTCAACTCCTCAAAAACATAATTAAATAAAATACTGGCTATAGAAAAAGGGCAAAGAAGTTCTAAGATTTTTTATTTTGCAGAGAAATTAAGGTATAATAGATATGGTAAAAAGCAAAGAAATTGTTCAATGGGAAGGAAAAACTGGGATGAGGAAAAGGACAAAAGAAAGAAGCGAAAAAAGATATATCTATGTATATGTGAAGGATAGATTCAATATTTGTCCTGCTGATTTCCACTGGTCTTTTGAAAGGAGCAGTTAATCCTTAAGATTTCATTGTTATTTTATTTAATGAACTTTGCTGGTTTATAGTCTAGTAACTTAAATAACTAACTTGAAGATAACACCATGTAATACAGAAAGCATTCTTGAGTTGCTATTACTTTTTTAATGAAATTTTGTATTTTTTTTTTTTACTATTTTATATTTTTTGAGAACAATAAAACAGTTCCAATTTGACTCTTTTTTGGCTTTGAGATTTCCAGAACCCCTGAAAGTAGTATCGGGTGAAAAGGAATTGTTAATGGTCAGATCTGTATCTGTTAGAATGCCACTGACATATGCTTAAGTAGTGGCAACAGTACTGAAAACTAATTAAATTCTTGTTTTTTCATTATTTTCTACCATAATTGACTCTTAGAGTAACAAGTTGAAACCAAACAGCATGAGAGTTCATTCAACCTTAATGGCAACAAAGGGTATTTTTTTTTTAATTCTTTTATGTACAATTATCTCCCGGCACTGCTACTTCTTCCTTACCTCTCACTCTTATTAAAAAAAAATTGAAGGAATTGCCTCATAGCATATGGGTGTCTGCTCCTCTATGACCTTAAAGGGTGTGGAAAAGGTGATGTGGAATACCTGTCCAATGAAATGTATATTCCCAAATGTAAATGAATAGAAACAACATGGTCTTCCCGGAGTTAAGTTGTAGACTGAACTTAAGGATTAAACAATGAAGATAAGAGAAAGGAGAAAACATAGAAAAATAAAGAAGGAAGGAAAGACATGCACGTGTATATACAGGATGGCTGAGATGATTGTGCTCATAATTTGTATTCGTTTTTATGAAAATAGCTGTTCATGTTTAGAACTTTCCCCTTGACTTACACTGTATGCTGGTATCTGTGATCTGAACTGCATCTAGGGCAACAGTGTGTAATACAAAACCCATGATTGAATGCTTCTCAGCTTGGTCTTCTAAATGTGTACTATTTCTAATGCCTTCTCAAGTATTATACATTCTTTAAACTAAATTAGTATCTACAGGGTCTCACTATGCAGATCAGACTCATAGTGAGCCTCCTGTCAGTTTTTTTTTTCTTTTAATTGGTGAAATGAGTCCATTTACAATGGAGATTATAGTTGAGATGTATTGACTTAGGTTTGTTCAGTTACTTTCCTGCTGCTGGTTCCCTACTTTAATCCTGTGTTTAACAGTTTGTCACATTTGGTGGGTTCTTTTTGCTGTCATTCTTGGAATTGTGGGTATTTTGATTCCTTTCTAGAATATCTTTTAGTAGTCTGTGCAAGGTTGGTTGGTCATCACGAATTTCTTTAGTTATTGTCATGGAGGTATTTCACTTCTCCATTAAACTTGAAATAGAATGTCTCAGGTATATCAGTTTGGGTTGGAATTTGTTTTCCTGTAGGCCTGGATCTACTTTGCCCTATGCTCTTTTAAACTTGATGGTTTGTGAGGAGAATCTGCTGTTATTCTGGTGAGTTTTCCTTTTTCTCTCTCTCTCTCTTTTTTTTTGTATAGGGTCTCACTACTGACTCATGGTGATCCTCCTGATTCCTGCCTCCCAAATGCTGGGATTATAGGCACCTGCCACCATGCCCAGACTAGAGTTTTCCTTTAAATGTGATCTGTTTCCTTTTTCTAGTTGCTTTTAGTATGTTGTTCTTGTGTTACATTTCTGGGATCTTTATTATGATATGTCTGGTGTGTAGTTGAATACTTAATACTTCTAAGTAAAAATGGACTTTATATGTGTCATAAATTTTAATTTGTAATAAAGGGGTTTAATACATACAATAATTTTCTCTGTTAATCAGTCCAATTGCCCCTTTATTGCCAGTTTTTTTTTAAAGGAACTGTAGAAAATATAAAGGTCAAAAATTCGAAAAAAAATGCATTTTAGTTTCATCATTGAGTTGTGCTAACCATTACACTAGCCATATGTTGTCAGAGACAATATTTATTCCCTACTTGAGAATGACATAATCTTGTGAGAAAGCTATTTTATATCACCTGTTGATTTTTTAAATCCTTATAGAATTCACAATATTACTCAGAAATCCTTTCACAGGATTTTAAACCTTTGAATGATCTACCATGGGTACTTGCAATGGCTTATACTTTGTAGAAAATTAAAGGTTATTGTATCTTCAGCATATATGTTTTCATCAGTGCTCTTTATCTTAACTCATATGAAAAGATGGGATTGCCTTCTAAGATTTTATTCCAGCAATATATTTTTCTATTACTTTTCATCTCTCAATTTTCTAGCTTTAGCCTTTAGCTTGTGTATTTTCCAAACATCTTTGTTTTTGTTGTTGATATTGTCACTGTTGTTATAAGAGCTATGAATCATCTTTCTGGAAAGTACAAAAGAAAAAAATTCCAATGCTCCTCTTTTGAGACAAGACTCAATATAGTAATTTTAACTACATAATTTCCTTGTTCAGCTGCTATGTCTAATCTATGGGTACCTGATTAAAGATTTCCGGATTCTGGTACACTTGCTATCATTCATATTAAGAATATAATGCACTTTTCAACTGAAAAATTTAAAAGATATAGAACTCTCAAATAAAAAAATAAAGATATATATTTAGAGTAAAATATGCAATGGTTATGGAGCATTTCTATTGCGGAGAGAATATCTTGATCTAGTTATATTCTGGTTCTACCACAGGTGAGACCTATTTGTGGAATTCAGTAGGTCCTAAATTCAGCTCCCGATTGTAACAGTCATCTATGAGTTTTGGATAAAATATTTCCCCAACTAAACAGTAAACCAACATCTGTGATTTTGGCATAAATTAGTGACAAGAAATGACTATCAAATAATTTTTGGCTAATAAGTATATAATATTTTCATAAAATTTCTCATTTGCTTTTGTAGAAAGAAATCTATAATACAAAGATAATAAAATAAATAACATTCTGCGTACTCACACTTCTCCAGGCACAGAAAATGTATGATATACATTGTATGTTATGAGTCCATGCTGAAAGAAACAATGAGAAGACCCGATGAAGGCAGTTTAGAGGACTCGCTGAGATTCATCACTCAGTGAGCAAAGAATCCCAAAAGCAACTCAGCTTTATTTCAGGCTAGTTAACTTGATCTTGTGCATAAATACTTTAGCAAAGGAGGACCAGGTGCGTAGTCATGAATGTGACCACAATCTCTATTGCCTTCCACCCTTTCTTAGTTATTACTAGGTTCATACAGATGCTAATTGTTAACATTCCAAGCAGGGGCAGAAACAACAAACAGAGGCCCACTGGTGAAGCTGCTATCTATCACTAGGAGTCCCAGCATTCCAGGATCTTCAGTAACAGACTACAGGTGTCTCTGGACTTTGTTTATTGCATTCCATTTCTTGAAATGCTAATTAGGCTACAGATATAGGAACTCATTTCTTTCACTTTATGTGAAAATGGATTGAAGTAAGATCTAGTTATGTGAGATGTAACCAATAGCTGTCTAACTATAAAATCATAACTTTAACTATCACATTGGACACAACATATAATTCTTGTACTCTGTTAATAATAACATACCCAAATCACTTCATAATTAAGTATTTGTTTCTGTTTTTAATTTCCATAAAAGGAATCTTGAAAAAAATTTCTTGTTTTGAAGAAAACTGAAATACTTAAGCGGATTTTCTGTAATCTCTCTGAGCATCTATTAATATCTTAATCTGTTAAAACTTGAATTTTGCTTCAACCATAACCACCTCAAAATAATGTGTTAAGATTAATGATGTAGGACTGGCCAAATAGCTCACCAGACTAAGGTGCCTGCTTTTGAAGAACACCAAGGCCAAACTCTGTTGAGGTTTCTCCTTCAATATAGCTGTTAATGTTGTGTACTTTTCTGTTGATATTATTATTTTGAGCTTATCCATCTCCTCCAATAATAACAACTAAGTTGATGATTCTGCATGCCTATTTCTAGACCAGACCTTTTTTTCTGAAGAATAAGAGTCCTATTCATAATTGTCAGACTGTTCTATATCTTAATGTCCCACAGCTTCTGAAAAATGAATTTCTCTTATCTTCCCTGCTTTTCTACCCTGCTCATCTGCCATACCTTAATAAATCACAGTACTGCCTATAAGATCCTACTTCATAACCCTTACCATCTTGCTCTTATTCACTGATTTCATACATTCTGTAAATGCTTCTTTAGAGGTACCCGAAAGTGCTATCCATTCCTACCTTACCACTCCTCCCTCCACTATGTTCCCATAGTGAGCAGGATGCTTCCAGGTTAGTCAGTTATTCGTAACTGTCTGCCAGCCTCCTATCCACTGTAGCTTCATCTCCATTTAGATCCATGGACCTTAATCTACCTGGATAATCACTTGTACAAATTAATTTATCTGACCTTTCTTTTTCTGTCACTGTTTAAGGACATCCGAGTTATCAAACTTTAATATTTAGACTCCTTTTCCTGGTTAAGATTTCTGATAACAGCATAGACATCAACATTTGAGTTGAGATATAATACAGTCTCAGAACAAAACTTGACGTTTCCACTTGGGTAAAGCCTGAGCATTTCTCTGAGCATGCATGATTTAGACCATTTAAGCAAGTATGTACTCCTTACACCTCTCATTTAGGAGATTTTGCATGCAAGCCATACCTTTCCTCTTCATTAGTAATTCTTCTCATAGTGGGTTAGGATTTCGAGTGGTTTGGTAATTGGGCATGGCCAATTCTGTCAATGTGACACACATGTTAATCATTCCAGTAGCTTCCTAGTGTTCTGTTTCTGGCCCATCAAGGCATGCTGACTCTAACCAACCTCCAAAAACAAAATTACATTATGCACTCCATTACTCTGCACCACTCAAAGGACAATTATAATGATTATTTTTTTCCAGCTGAAAGTGTTTATTTTATAGTAAAATTGATTAGCTTTCTATGACTTATGCAAAGCAGGTGGAAAAATGGTCCAGTGTTCTAAAAGCAGAATATGAAGTAAATATTGAACTTTATCCTTTTCTTCTTTTTGTAAGTCAGGCATAATCACATCAATCTTTGGAAACTCACCTCTAATTAACTTTGTTAGAGCACATTTCTCTTGGGCAGAAGTTAATGAACTCTTCTGATTTCAGAGCATCCTGTCATGCTCAGCATGCCTAGTTGGCCAATTATGACCTTGTGTTTTAATTAGCTGCTTAGGTACCATCTCCCAATTCACATGTTGAATGACTGACATATGACACTGTATCCCCTACATCTTTCTGTCTGTAGTGGTACGGTAGTTAGTTAATATTTGTTCAATAAGATCAGAGACTTTATCATTGATTACATGAGTGAATAAATATACCTCCTACTGTGTATATTATGTTTACTATTATTTCACTTTAGATAAAAGCGCTCCTATGCTTATAGATGGATTTGCAGCATTTAAACCTCTTTCTAAAGTACTTGATATTCATAACCTCACAATGAAACAGAGAAAACTGATACCATTTGTCTCATTTTAAAGTTGAGGGCCTTGGAGTTTTAAGGAGAGGAGAATGCAGGTCTCCTAACCTCAAGAATGGCAAAGTGACATGGTACTGTATCTCATCTATCACATTTGAACAAGAAATTTTAAATGTCTACTATGAAACCGGATTAACTATCTATTTTGAGTTCAGAATTTAGGAAGAAGAAACACAAAATAATATGTCATACATCACTGCAGAAAAGACTGAATGTGTAAATGTGACCATACTTTCAAAAGTATAAAATTTTATACTTTGAACACTATTATCTGTGCAAAACATCTTTGGAAATTATTTTCATATTGTCTTTATCCTATGTAATTACCTGTTTTTCAAAAATATTTTCTTCCAAAGTAGGATACAAGTATATGAAATCTACAGAATATAATTACCAATAATACTCACATTTCAGTACACATTAGGTGTTGTTTTCTTTCTCTCTGATAATCCTCCTTTGAGCCACACTATGGGTGACAAGCCTCTGCTCCAGTAGAAGTTTACAGAAATTCTAGCAGCCAAATTTTTCTCCAAGTCAGAACTCAGAGTACACAGGAGCAGCCACAGTGAGAATTGAGTAAAGTTTCAGTATAGGAAGAAATAGTGGCTATTGCTCTTGAATATTTGATAATTTAGTTCATAGTTTTTTCCACACTTTCCAATGAAAGTTGCATTATCCAAGATAATTTAAGAGGGTTTTTTTGTGTGTGTTTTGTTTTGTTTTTAGCAGTAATGATCTGGACATGTAGACACAATGCTACATTATCATATAACACTAAATAATGATAATAAAACACATTGCTGTAAAGGTCGGTGACAGAGAAAATATTTTATAAATAATATTTAAAATATAAAACTAATAAAATATGAAACTTGCTGTGGTATGCCTTCTCTCCTAAAGTACTTCTAAGTCTTCAATATGCTACATCATTAAATTAGATGCAATCTACCGATCAACAAGACCAGATGTTTTCCTCGAAAATATCTAGCTCTTGCTGGTTTCCCAGAATACCCTATTATCTTGTCTAAGCAAATGTAACGTTTTCTTTTTGTAAAAAATCTACTTTTCCTATTTGCAGTTTTGAAATTTACCAGTGCCAAATCCCATTATAAAGAACATATTTTCTGCTCTGATACTTCTCTAATCAACAAACATATCTGTCACTGCCTTAATGCCTGACCATTATTATCATGCAAAAGATGAAAATATGAAAGAAATCAAAATTAAACTTTAATTCATATTTTTCTATATACATTTCTTAATTAAAACAGGTTCTATCATGTATATAGTTTTATTGATTCACTTACAAGGCAATAAAATTCCTCCATCTTTATATAACATTTTATGAGCTTTGGTAATTGTATGCAATTATGCTACCTTATTACAATCAAAACAAAAGTTTCATTTCCTGCGCTTCAATTTTCCCTTCTCCTTTACTCTTTTTCTTTGGCTCTTGGACTTGATTACCAGAGATCTTTTTTTCTGTCATTATGCTTTGATTTTGCCCAGTATTTCACAAAAATGTCATTATGTCATACATATCTTTCTGAATTTTACTTATAACAATACTTGTGTAATTTATTCGACTGTTGAATACATTAAGTTCCATCCTCATTACTGTTTGCACTTATGAGCCAAGGTAGACCTGGCACATTGTCTCTAAGGTTGTTTCGTCACAAAACTCTTACATTCAATTGCTCAAAAACTCTCTGGTATAAAACACAAATATTTTCATGGTGATTAAAAAAAAAATTAACCAAGCAGAATCTTTTAACCATTTAGGGCCTGTCAGCTTTGCATAGTTTGTGAAATAACACCTAGAATTTTCTGACCAAGGATCATATGCAGCTTTCTAATGGTAAAGTCTTAGGCCACTATGGTCACTTCCAACAGAATTCAGTGGTCACTGAAATCGAGACTCCCTGTGGTCTTGCTGAATGACATTACTTGGGATGCAAGATTTCTTTGTAAACCTCGTTTTCTTGGGGTTCTTCTCCTAAATGGAAGTCTCCTTACCTGATCTCCAAAATAGACCTGGCAGAGGAATCTCCCCAAACACACAAACTTAATAATGCACCACCCAAGAATATTTGTCTGAGTTATTGATTTACGACCATAGCCTGTCCTTCATCAACTCCCAACTCCCTCATTTACAAAGTAGTATTTCATGCTAGAGATATCAGAACATTTCATTCACTCACCATTTGACGGAAATTTGATTCATTTCCAGTTTTGATTGTTATGCATAATAGTGCTATTAACACTTACATTCAAGTTTACATGCTATATATATTTTTTTACATTTTGGGAAAATTAAGAATGCTTATGTCATTTGGAAATATATGACTTACCTTGAAAAAGAAATAATATTGCTCTCCAAACTGGTTATACCAATTAGATTTCATCATGAATAAATGCAATTTAATAATATACTATCACTAGTATATTTCATGATTAGTTGTAGGCAATTTAAACATAATTCACTGTCACTAGCATATTCTGTAATTAGTTGTTCTTGTTTCAAATTTAGCAATTCTAGTGAAGTTTCATTCTTGCTGCAACTTGAATTTTTTTAGTGGCTAGTAGTGCCATTTCTATTCATGAGCTTATCTTCTTCATAAAAAATTGCTTAAATAAACAAGCTCTGAATCTGCAAAGGGCAAGGACCTGCTTCCTCTTGTGATGACATCTTTGCTATTCTCCAGTTCTTCCTCAGCATTGGAGATTGCCGCTCTATCTATTCAGTCCACAGCCTCCCTGATGCTTCTTTTCTGGCCAATTACACATTTCAACACATCCTGCTGTGCTCTTTGCTCTTGGTTCTAAACATAAATCTGACCAAAACCCTCCAGTAGTAGCCATGCCACTGTTTTAAAATTTGACAGTCTTGAAATTTCCTTTATAAGATTAACCAGTTCACCACACTTAATCTCCATTGCAGGTAAACTTTCTGGATATGAGAAAATGCAGACAAACTTTCTGACAAGCCTTAACACAATTGATCTGGAGTCGAACAACCAATGCAATTCTTCTTCCCAACAGAAACCTCCCTAGCCTGGTCTTTACAGGCAGGGTTTCGATCAACATTCTGGTCTTCTGAGCCGTGACCAGAATCTCCCATACAGAACAGCCAAAAGCATTTTAACTCTTCACGTGTAGGTGAAATCTCCAAACTTTTCCTATCTTTTCCCATAAGCCATTCCCAAAGGTTTATAATGCACAAGATCAGGGTTAGTCACAGCAATGACCACATTTATCTGCTACCAAATTCTATCTCAGTTACTTTTTACTGATTGCTAGGACAAAACACATTACATTCAAAATTAAGGAAGGGAAGGTTTATTCAGTTCACAGTTAGTGGAGGTTTCAGTCCAAACTTCAGTCCATGCTCAGCTGGCTCCAAGTCTAAGGGCAGCAATGGCTAAAAACACCAAAGCTAAGGAAATATCAACAGCTGCTGTCTCTAGAATGCCTCTCTTACCTCTTTCCATGCTGACTGGGAAGACCAGAGCTTCTCAGAGAAAATGGAGCCAACTATGCTTCTTTCCAGTTCAATTCCTGGTACCACATGCCATTCAGGCCCTGTCCTAGGTAGGCCATTCTGACCAGCAAAATTGGGCATGGAGGAGCATGCCTAGAATCCCAGTGGTAGGGAAGCTGAGACAGAAGAATAACTGTAGGTCCAAGCTGTGTAGCAAGACCCTGTACCAAATAAATAAATAACCAAAATTATAGGTGGTGGACATTGATTTATAGACAACAACAGTATACCAAGACATTGAAGGCACAGACAGGTTACTGAGACTCTTCTGTACTTTTATATTGTAACACTTCTACTTTGTTAGAGAGAATGTAAACTCATGCTATCAGTATCGGTATACAGATTACTCAAAAAACTAAAAGTAGACATTTCATTTGATTGAAATATTCCTTTCCTAGGTATCTTCTGAAAGAGTGAAAGACGTCATAGTACATGTATACTCACTTTTATAGCAGTAACAGCCATAACAGCTGAATCTTGGAAGTGAGGTATGTGTCCATCAACAGATGAATGGATAAAGAAAATGTTGTATTTCTACAGACTGTAATATTACTCTGCCACAAAAAGGATATATTGAATCATTTATAGGAAAATGAATGTACTCTGAGACCATAACTTCAAGTGAAGCAAATCAGGTACCCATGAGCAAATATTACATGGTTTCACTTTTTTTTTGTCTTTTTGAGACAGGGTCTCGCTGTACAGTTCAGGCTGGCCTTGAGCTCAGTTTTGTAGCCCAGGCTGGTCTCGAACTCTCACCGATCCTCCCGCCTCAGCCTCCCGAGTGCTGGGATTACAGGCGTGCGCCAGCACGCCCGGCTTGGTTTCACTTTTATGAGAAACCCAAACTATATGTAAATTAATGGGCAAAGTAATAGATGGATCACAGAAAACAGGAAAATAGAAGTTTGGCAAAAGGAAAGGGGATCAAGTGAAAGTAAGGGTAGGCTGGCTGTGGAGGGGAAAAGGATAAAAAATAATTAAGGTATATGTGTACATGTACCACCCCTATGAATATGATCATTATGTACCACAAATATATACTAATACAAAATACATTTAAAAGAATGCAAGCCGGGCGTGGTGGCGCAAGCCTGTAATCCCAGCACTCGGGAGGCTGAGGCAGGAGGATCAGTGCGAGTTCAAGACCAGCCTGGGCTACAAAAGTGAGCTCAAGGCCAGCCTGAATTCCATAGTGAGACCCTGTCTCAAAAAGACCAAAAAAAAAAAAAATAAATAAAATAAATAAATAAATAAATAAATAAATAAAAGAACGCAAAAAATACATAGATCATGAAGCCTAAAGAATAAATCGTGCGTGTGATGTGTGTGTGTGTGTGTGTGTGTGTGTGTGTGCGTGCGCACGCGTATGCATGTGTGTTTACTGCAAGTTCTCATTGCGCAAATCAGACTCATAGTGATTCTCCTGTTTTCAGCCTCCCAAGACCTGGGACTTCAGGTGCGCTTCATCACTCCCAGTCTCAAGGGATGTCTCAGCACACCCTGGGTGCAGGACCAGCACTGCATGCCAGGGATCAAACCCCAGCCCCTGTGTCTGTTAAGCTATCTGGCCAGCCCTCATCTAATCTTAAATGTATCTATTATTTGAGTTTATTTTTTCTTTTTCCTGGTTAGCTCTTTCTATTTATATGATATTCATGAAGTATTTACTACATCTAAGGTAACTCTTTCCCAGACATTATCTGAATCACCTGATAACTTGATTAATAACCAAAATCTCACTTTATACTCAAAACTAACCGAATCAGAATATCTTGGAGTTCAAACTTTGATGTTTTATGAGACCTCATGTTTCTTCATTAGCATGTGGATTGTTTATGTGATGGATGATCTATTACTTCAGCATTTTTTCTGTTATTACCAAGATTTCTTGTCTAGTTATGTTTACATCTTAAAATATTTAATGTATTAAGCAGAAGAGTCATTATAGTACTCAGAGTATTTGAAATTCTGCTAAGTATTTAGTAATCATCTGTAATTTCTCAGCACCTGAGTATTAGCTTACTGGAATCTTCAAGCCCTACCAAAGCATGCATTTTTAGTATAACACATGAAAGAAGGATAGAAACATTTAAAAATGAGCTCTGGAAGTTAAATCATAGCTAATTCTTTTGTTACTTTTGAAAATTTGACAATAATCATAACAATATTCACCTTTACTATATAGATGTTAGTATCAGATTAATGTAGTGGCTAATGTTTACTGATTCATAGATTATTTTTCTTAAATAAACTGTATTACTATTTTTCTAATGTCCCCTTAAGTTGTATTAATTTATGTGAAGTATATGATTAGGTAACATTTATGTGATTCAAAGACTAAATTATTTTTAAAATATATACTTAGAAATTTTACTTCATCCCCATCCTTCTGTCTAACTTTACCAGTTTTAGTACTTTGTCATTTACTAATTCAGTATTTACATAAATAAAATATATTTAATTCATCACCTTCCTTTTTATAAACATGGGCCTACTGTATCCATAATTATGATTTTTTTCTTTTACTTAAAAAAACATATCCTTAAATTCTCTCCAAGTCTCTAATTAGAAAAATTCTTTTTTCTTAATTTTGTATTTCCTTTCCAGGTAAAAGATTATTTTCTTAGCCAGACCCTATGGCTGGAAACTTACCTTGTTTCTAGCCATTACTTTTAATTCCAAAGAATTATACAATTATTAACTTTCTATATGTTTGCATTAAAAAAATACCCCAAACAATTAATTACTATGAATTTTGGATTCTTAATCAGAATAGATACATTCATAATTTTGGTAGATATTGTATGATATCCTCCTTCACAGGAATTCTTCTATCTTATATGTATATACCTTATGAACATAGTAGTTTTCAAAATTTTTGAATGTTTCTGCATTGAATGTGAGAAATAGAATATAACGTCTCTCTTTTTTTTAAGACACACAGGGTCTCTGTATGTATTTGAGGATGGCCTCAAACCTATGGTAATCCTCCTGCCTCAGCCTCCTAAATGTTAGTATTCCAGGTATGTGCCACCATGCCTGCATCTATTTCTTTCAATATAAGTAAGATTGAATTCCTTTCCATACATCCAATCAATTACTTATCTATTCATGTGTTTGCCTTGTTTTTCAGTGGATCATTGGTCTTTTTATTCCCCCACACGTTTCTAAGAGGGTCTTACACATGAAAGTGACTGTTTCCAAATCTGTCTTGAACAAATAGGTAACGTTTAAAACAGATAGAGACTGGGAAGAAGTTGGTAGAAATTGAAGTTTGACTTTTGACATGCTGAATTTGAGACATTAGTAAGACATCAAAGCAGATACAAGTTAAGCTGTTGGAAGTTCCAGGTTGGAACTCGGAGGAGAGAAGTGGATTGCTGATACAAATTTGGTAGTCATTAGCAGATAGATGGAAATTACAGTTCTAGATCATATACAATAATCTAAGCAGAGAAGGTAAGAGAGAAGAAAAGAGAATAGGACTACTCCCTACAACACCCAAATAAATAGAGTAGCAGGAGCAGTGCTTCTATATGGTGCTGGAGATATTTATCTTCACAGATAATTCATCATGAGGCCAGGACGGACTAGCTGGATTCTCCAGACCTGTTGCTTCTGAGGAAATAAAAGCACACCAGGTAGCTCGCTGAATGCAAAGAGAATAGACTAGCACCTGAAGACATACTTCAAATCATGTACTACTGCTGGGCATGATGAAGATACACTGGATCCTTGGGAGCAATAGAGGCTAAATGCAGTCCAGAAATGCTTCGACACCTGTGGCAGCTAATTGCAATGAGTTCCATAGCTATTTTAAGCATGGTACTAGAATAATTCCTAGAAAAGCTCATGCTCCATTATGTTGTCAATCTATAATTTACAAATACACACACACACACACACACACACACACACACACACGTGAGCACATGCATGCATGCATATATGCACTAATTTTTACATATCGGCAGAATCTTATTAATTGAAACTATGCATTACTGTTAAAGGACCCCATGAATTGAGGATAAGTTGTTGGGCCAAGAATAAAATGTGTACTCAGAGAGCTGGAAAAATAGAAAGGGGGAAGGTGGTAGAGTGATATGGGAAAATGACCTTCTCAACTGAGCCTACATTTCAAATCCTTTCATCCTACGAAAGGGTCAAAGAAGAGAAGCTTAAGTTAGAAAATAACTGACGGCTGGAATGCTGGGTGCTGGTCCAATGGTCTGGAATGAGAATGTGTGAAATCTGAGAGCTGACAATCTGTTGTTCTTGGTCTCCTACAATTATTGAAAACAGTAGTTCCTCTTATCTTGCTATTTTTGATCTGGAGAGAGGAGAGACATTTAGGAGGTTTTAGGAAAAAAAATTAAACTTGTACCACAAGTTCTAAACAAACGTGCCCTAAATAATTAGCATATCTCCATCCAAAGGTGAACAGAAAGTGTGATCTTCTGGTTGAGGTATGAAAGGAGGTAGAATATGAATACAGTACCTCAGTCACTCTTCTCTCATAGCTGGGACAAATATCCGCCACCCAAAATGAAGGAAGGAAAGGTTTATTTAGCTCCCAGTCACTGGGGATTTCACTCCATACTCGTCTGGCTCCAAGGCAGAACAGCACATGACAGAGACTGTCCTTTCATGGGGCAGCAAAGAATAGAGGGCCAAACGGAGGAATAGCAGCAGCTCAAGCAGCTGACTTCTCCTCCCCCCTTACACTGTAACTCAAATTACCTGGCCAATGGCAGGTGCACCACTCACACCCATAATCCCAGGGGATCCTCCTGCCCATGACTGCAGGAGACTTTGGGGTGGACAACTAGACACAAACCATAACACAGACACAGACATAGACATACCAAGTCTTTTTTTTTTTCCCCCTTTGGCTTTTGAGACAGGGTCTCACTATGCAGTTCACGCTGGCCTTGAGCTTACTTCAGGCTGGTCTCAAACTCACACAAATCCTACTGCCTCAGCCTCCCAAGTGCTGGGATTACAGGCATGCACCACCACGCTTGGCTCAAGGGCACTTGTGCCATGGAGCTATCTCCTCAGCCCAACACATTAAGTCTTTAACTCTGTTTTTCTCAACCATGGTACACCTGCTGGTCCTAGAGAAGAGTTGGCATTTTTTACACAAGCAGCCTTTAATTCTTTAAAGAAAAATCTGAACCGCTGTTACAATCATAGCGCACATGTCAGAGGTGTTGCCTATAGCACAGCTAGTGGAAGTCTCATCACATTGCTCATCTGTGTGGTGTCCAAAATTAATAATTGATACTATGTTATTTGTTGCCTATGTATTTATAGTACACAGTGATCCCACTAAGTGCTGATGACTGATACATCCATAAAACACATCTCAATTATTTTTACTTTTCCTATCTTTCCTCCACCTTCTTCCCTCTCCATCCCGCTGTCCTCAGATCTTTTCTCATCTCTACACAGTGTACATCATTGTTAACAAGCATATTTTGAATGTGTTCAAGAAAACAGGAAATATTTAACCTGTGACTAATGTTACTTACTGTTATCATCTCAAGAGACTTCCTTTTTTCTAAGTCATGACTCAAATTTATTCCTTTTCATGGCTGAACAGTTCTTTGTGAATATAAAGCACATCTTCCTATCTGTTAGTGCCTAACAAAAGCTGGGAGTGGAGGAGAGGAAGAACAGGAGAAAGAAGCTGAGGTACAAACTGCCACAGAGCAGTCATCATTTGCAGTTTCATGCTAATTGAATCTTGCTTACTAGAGGAAAGCAAATGACAAAACAAAGCACAGAGCAGTATTATTCAGTAAATTTTCTTATTATGGTATTCAAAACATACAATGCAAAATTAATTCTTAAGTGAACAAATAAGAAAAGATAACTCATTAACATGATCTTGAGACCATGAGAATAAGCTGGAACCCAAGCTCATTCTCATCACTAGGGCCAACGTAACTTCGAGGCAAGTGCTAACATTTCCCTGAAAATAATTCTAAAACATCTATGCACACATATTCACAACGAATGAAAAGCAGAATATTGTAACCAAGAAGTCATAAAATGTATCAAATGGAAATTCTAGACCGAGAAAAAAAAACACAATATAAAAGTGAACTCATATTTTATAAACTCCATTTTGATGTCTTTCATAGGAAACAAACTAGCAAAAACCACAATAAACTGTACAGCTATAATAATCAAATCACTCAGTCAGTTAAAGACTTGAACTTAATTTTGATTTCAAAGTCTTCTCTTATACCTGGTTGAAGAAAATGTCTATAATGATATGAAGTTAATGTTATAAACACTCAGAAAATAGTCATAACAAGTAAAGACATACAATTTTTTTCATTTTATGTATTTGGAACAGGGTCTCACTATGCAGATTGGACTCACAGTGATCCTCCTGTCTCCAGCCTCCCCAGCGCTGGGACTCAGGTGTGTGCAACCTTGCCCCGTTTAGGTCAATGGTTCAGCAAGCCCCAGGGGCCGGGCACTGAACCTGGTCCCTGTGCTTGCCAAAGCAGGCACTTAGTCCACTGGGCTATCCCGCCAGCCCAACACATATTAAATTTTAACAATGATCTCCTTTCATTGTTGCAATTTAATATGATTTTTGTTCTCTTATTTATAACCTGTTTTTTATCCTTTTTCTAGTTAAAAAAAATATATATATATATATAATATACATATAAAAGAATGCTTTTTCATTTATTTCAGCTATTTGAAAAAAGTAACAGGAGCAATGCTTACTCCCTGTGAATTTTATTTTCAAATTATAAAAGCAGTTTAAAATAGTTTTAAAACTGATAAACTAGATCTCACAATGTTATTGACCTAATTTCTGTCTCTTTGTTGTAGAGTCTGCTAATGTGTTCCTTTTAACATTTTTACTGAGACAAATTTTTAATTTTACTCAATAAAGCATCTTTCTTTTATTTTCTCCCATATCATGCACCATGTTTAGATCTATTTGTCAATTAAATGCAAAATAGAAATGGGAAGATACCTCAGTGGAATAAGTGCTTGCCTGACAAGCACGAGGTCCTGAGTTTGATCCCTGGTACCGCTGCCAATAATAAAAATGACAATAATAAAATAAATGCAAAATATTCCTACAAAGTGATTTGAGGTAAAATTCAGTCTTATTTTTTTCTTACAGTGCCCAGATTCAAACCCATGTTGCTGCAAATGCTAGGAAGGTGTTTATATTGCCAAGCTATCTCCCCCAGCAGTATATTATATCGACTATATCAGCTGTCTCTTGACCAAATCATCTAACCCTACCAACTAGAGACAAGATCATAGAGAGGTTTTCTAGAAGCAAATCAAGGAAACTACTAGAACTTTGGGGTGAGAAGTCCCTTTCATATTGATCACTAAGATAACAAGGATAACAACGTGCTATTTAAGATCTGCCTGCACGTTTTATTAAAGTATGAATTTTTAATGGTGCGCACATTTCATTAAATACATATCGTTCTCCAATTGCCTGCTTTTGGGGCTATCTTATTAACACACTCCCTAGTTGTATTTCATCACATATCTTCATCTCATTACACTTCATTCAGGCTTAATCCTGGCACCTTAGCACATTTGCCTGGCAACAGGAAGCTCCTGCTAATAAGCACTGTCCACCGGTGTCATTTATTAAACTGTTGAAAGGACAACTGCAGAGGAAATTTGCCTTCATCTTCTGAGTTTGCTCTTTAACATTTAAGAATGAAAAATCTATTTATAAGCTCTTCAGCAGCTTGGCAACAATTTCAGTGAGCTGTGGCCATACAGCATGGTGCCCGATGTGATCCCAGTAAGCTGAGCTGAATCTTTCTCTGATGCACTTAATAAAGGGTATCTATTGCATATGGTTATTAAAGTGAATAAGATAAAGATTGATGTTAGTTCTTAAAATGACTGCTACATTGAAATATGTGCTTCATCCTCAAGGTTCCTTATACTTGTTGATGAATATGTAATGTATAAATACCTAAGTAGGTAGTGATAGGGCAGTTAAAGCAAAGTGTGAAAGGAGGATTTCTTTACATTATATTGTTCCATAAATACCAAAGCACTATGTTTGAAATCCAGCTTCTCAAATATACAAACATCCACTCAACCTCAAAACTAGAATAGTATAATTATTAAATTTAGTTAAAATAAATGGATTATTAGATTCAAGGGAATATAAAATTATTTCTTCAATTTTTTACTTCAATAACATTTGCATCAGCTACATAAATAAGCATCCACTTTATTGCTCATTAAAATTTGACTTTTAATATTTTTTGAGAATTTCCTAAAGCATTTTTGAGAGATTTTGGATATATTCTTCACCTAAAACCTTTCATGCATTTAAGAATTATGGGTAGGTTAATATAGAGTATATAAGACCTCTTACATGGAATTTCTATCATAGTGTGCTGGTACACCTTCCATTAAGTTCAAAACTAGATAGATAATATTGCTAAAACATCTACCTAACTAAACTCTACTTAACTAAAGAAAAATTTCTACTTAACTAAAGAATGAAGATTGTGTTGGTGTTGCCATTTGGAATGCCAGACATCCAAGTAGTTATTCCTTACTTAACAACCTGCCTGCTTAAGAACTTTTCAGACTTATTATCAAGAATTGAGCTGTGCAGGTTAAGGGACCTGCAGCAGAGTCTTATGACCCTGACGTTTTATGTCATACAATTCTTAACAATTTGTTGATAGAGGCTTAATGTCTTTTTTGTACAGTAGACATGTTTTGGTAAAGTATTGTCATTTTTGCTGATTGTACCGTATACTATAGTATTGTAATTTTATATTATGTCATACATTACAGTGTTGCATATACTTTAGGCAAATAAAAGTATAATTTTAAGCTTGGAGATTTCTTTGATCATTTCTTTGTTATGAATATTATAATGTACATACTACATATGACCTAGCTTCAGGAATGGAACTCAGGAATTAAACAGAGTACCTGTAGCCTATTGCATTGTAAGCAACTCATTAAGCATGCTGTGCAAATGAATACAGTGCTCCAGAAAAGACAAATGTTTTCAAAGTTTGTGTGGTTTCTTTGCTGTCTGCTACTGGGGAAAAATAATTTGCCCGACTCTTTTGGAGACTGATGCAAGAAAAGACCTTCTGTTTCATTTTTGTCCCTATATCCAAAAACATATATGATTTGCCTCTGTTGACATAGAAGGGAGTGACATGGAGCGTGGTCTTATGAAACAGTGGCCATATATGATCCAGGCAGGGCTGCAGTGCTAAAAGAGCAGAAACCTTTAGCTGTGTGTTCTTTCTTTTGGGATCACCTCTAAAGATTATTTGCTTTTGAGAATTCCTTAGGTAATAATAAAACTGATTCATTTGACATTAAAAAGATTTCTCGAATACAAGCTCCTTAGAAGTGGCATCACCCCTGAGATTCGTTGACATGCAGAAATGGTTTATAATTTCGATGAACATACTGTTGTCAAGGGTTACATATACACTTCTGAATTCAAGAAATGAGTTGAAAAATTAATTTTCACTGCTATTCTTGGTTCTGTGATTGTTTTATGTGTTTAATTTTCAGACTCCATTAGTGCAGATTTTATGTGTCTTTTTATTCAAAGTACTTAAAGCAGAAATAGGCAGAGTGGTGGCTTCATTAATGCCAGTTTCCCTGTCCAGGATATCTGTCATTTCCAGTGATGTTTAGAGTCAAGAGGGCTAGCCCGGCAGGATGTCTCAGTGGTCTAAAGCGCCTGCAGGCGGCTGCAGGGACCGCAGTTCAATCCCCGGCACCACATGCTGCACCAGCTCTGCCCTCAGGGCAGGCTGAGCCGGCCATAAAAATAAATAAGCAAACAAACAAAAACTGTGAAACAAGAAAAAATAAATAAATAAATAAATAAATAAATAAATAAATAAATAAATAAAATAGAATCAAGAAGGCTAATAGTTCTCTTTTTATAATTTTATTTTAAAGGAAAAAATAAAAACAAACAAGCGCAAAGACAGAAACAAAGCAGCATAAAATAAAAATGGTATGATGTTTCAGAACAGGAATTGAAAATTCACAATGATTGTTATACTACACATTTATATCAGCCAATTTGTGGCTCAGGTTACCAGATATGGCATTCAAGACTGACCAAACAATTAAACATTAAGAGTTCCTCTCAATAAGACACTAGAAATGGTACACATTTTTTTTTTTTTTTTTTTTTTTGTCTTTTTGAGACAGGGTCTTGCTATGCAGTTCAGGCTGGCCTTGAGCTCACTTTTGTAGCCCAGGCTGGTCTCAAACTCGCATCCAATCCTCCTGCCCCAGCCTCCCGAATGCTGAGATTACAGGCGTGCGCCACCACGCCCGGCTCACATTTTTTTAAAAAAATGAATTGAAAGATATTCAGCAGTGATTAAGATACTATGCATTCTGTCTTCATTGTAGTTGCTCAGATAACAGACATTAGGACATAAAATTGGTCAAAATAAAATTTTAGACGTTAACCATTACTGTCAAAAAATTGATTGAAATGAACAGTACAATCTTCTCAGCTTTCCTGTGTATAGACTTACGTGATTTTTTTCCCCTTCTTTCTCTTGCTAGTTTTTCCCCTTTCCCTCATCTCAGTTGCTTACTCCCTAAGTTCCATTTCTTTCCATTTTACTATATCTATTGTACCTTTTATCTTATTTATTCTGTCAGGATCTCACACTAGGGAGACAATATGGTGTTCACACATGTAGGTCTGATTTATTTCAATAATGAGTATAGCCTCTACTTCCTTTGATTTACCCATAAAAAAACAAAAAATTGTCTTTCTTTGTAGTTCTATAGTGCTCAATTGTATAAAATACCACATCTTTTTAATCCATTGTTCAGTTGATGGACATTTGGGTTGTTTCTAAGCTTTAGCTATGCTGCTATAAATATGGATATACACATGTCACTGGGGGCAGATCATAGGTCAGTACTCAAGGTTTTCCAGGCACTATGCTCCAAACACTGTTCTGCATCCTGGTGTTTGGTCGCTTCCCCTTGGCCCCACGCATTGAGCCAAACTGCAAAGAAGAAAAATAGCCTCTACCTCTGACCTGGCTGTTCCAGCCAGCATACACCCTCCCTATAAAATCCCCCGTTCCATTTTGTTTGGGGCTGGCTTGGTCTGCTAGACAGCCAGCCCACTTGCTCCTACCTCTAATAAATCTGTTCATGTCAGAAAGTCTAGTCTGGTCAATTGTGTGAGTTTGTACCTAATAGGATGTGTTCAGTGCTTTTGGAAAAATCCTTAGTAGGGGAAATACCTGGATTGAATGGGATTTCTAATCCTAGTTTTCGAGGAGTCTCCACAAGGCTGTCCATAGTGGTTGTACCAGCCTATATTCCTACCAACAGTGATGAAAGATTTCTGTTCCCTATAACCTCTCCAGCATCTGCTATTAGTTGGTTTCTTTATGATAGGCAAACTAATGGTTCAGTGGTATCATTTTAGAGTCACTGGTTCCTTGAACTGACCTGCAGAAGCTCCTTCATGAGTCAGACAAAATGGCCCATTTGAAACACAGCTTCCAGCAATATCAGCTGTGTGATTAACTGGCTGTGAAGAATTCTTTGAGGTTGTTAAGCTGCCAAGAAAGAGCTCATGAGGAAATATAAGTACAGATACTTTGTGCGGATTTGCTAAAGAACATATCTGGATCACATCTGTTTAGCAGTCACAGTTAATTCTGAAAACAATCTATAGCATGGTTATATCATAAAATGTTCTGGGTTTTTAAAAATAATTTGCATTCATTACTTTTCCAACATGAAAGGGATTAACATTCCTTGAACTTATTTGATGTGATCATTTATTGGTGGCTACTTTATTTTACTTTAAGGGTTATTGGAGAACATGTGTTCTTAAGGAAAACAAATCATTTTCATTGAATTATTTTGATAATCCATGTCTAATACAAGTATTTCTCATTTAATGAACCACCTGTCAAACAACTGCTCACACTTGAAACAGAGGTATGCTGTTCAGACCTAGGACCAGACTCTGGCAATTACAAACCCATGTGAATTTGGGGGTTTTCTGTTTGTCTTTTTTTCTATGTTACAGTTCTGTACATCTTGTTGATAGAACCTTAATGTCTGTTTTACATGCGTGTGTTTAGTAACCTTGCTTATACAGTGCCCTTATTTTTTACTAATTGTTCTATACAATATAGTGCTGCAGTCTCATGTTCTATTATGCACTATAGCACTGCAGCTGAAAGTTCTGCAAGTGAAAGCCAAGTCATGAGGATGGAGATTCTCTTCACCATTTCTTTGTTCTGAATAGTATAATGCGCACACTATATGCAACTGCTCACTTAGTGACAAACTCATTTAATGCTCTACTTGCACGATGGGTACTTGGTCATTAAATGAATAGCATTCATATATTCAGAAATGCTTGGTATTTCATGCATATTATAGACCCTTCTCATGGATTATGTTTCATTCACCATTTTTCTAGCCTAAGCTCTGCAGTGACTACATCAGAAAGAATAAAAAGATTTTCATTTTTAGCTTTAGCTTCCAATCTTGCAGTCACAGTGAATTATTTCTTCATATATAAGCCTCACCTTTTTGACTTAAACTATTAATATGCATTTTCCCGCAAATAGGAAAAAGGTACTTGCCATGATATGCCACTATTTATTAAATTTTTATCTGTGGTTTTGTAGATGATTAGCCCTCGTCAAGGAAAATAGCCTTATTGTATTGAATGTTAATGACAAGAATAATTTCAAACATAAGATGTCACTTGAAATTGTCTTTAGGAAACTTGATATTACAATTGGGACACTATGTCCTAAAGCAAATAATGCCAAGACAAATATGTATACTTCTTCAAAATAACGGTGGAAGTTACATCAAATGTACAAATCTTGACATCTGTATTGAATTGGACAAAACAGAGACTGACTTGTGAAACAATATTACAATCTCAGAGCTACCAGTTTTCCAACTGGTAGTGATGATTCAAGAGGACGAGAAGCAGTTATTTGAGCAGCGAAAGCCAGGCATGGTGGCTCACGCCTGTAATCCCAGCACTCAGGAGGCTGAGGCAGGAGGATTAGTGCGAGTTCAAGACCAGCCTGGGCTACAAAAGTGAGCTCAAGGCCAGTCTCAACTGCATAGCAAGGCCCTGTCTCAAAAAGACAAAAAAAAAAAAAAAAAAAAAAAAAAAAAAAAAAAAAAAAAAAAAAAAAAAAAAAAAAAAAAAAAAAAAAAAAAAAAAAAAAAAAAAAAAAAAAAAAAAAAAAAAAAAAAAAAAAAAAAAAAAAAAAAAAAAAAAAAAAAAAAAAAAAAAAAAAAAAAAAAAAAAAAAAAAAAAAAAAAAAA
>PVJA010011032.1:0-55780 GCA_004027025.1 Myocastor coypus | reverse complement strand
GGGCGGGCGGACGGGCGGGCAGGTGGGCGGGCGGGCGGGCGGACGGACGGACAGATAGCACCTCGTGGGAAACACCACTGCCTGTGATGGAGAGGCAGGCAGGCAGGCAGGCAGGCGGGTAGGCAGGCGGGCGGACGGGCAGGCAGGTGGGTGGGCGGGCGGGCGGGCAGACAGACAGGCAGCAGCCTTAGCTGTCTACCTGCTTGTCTCCACCTCACTGAGTCCTCCCACCTGCCTCTTGCCTGCTGACTCCCCCCTGGGTCTTGCGCCCACGCCATCCTCCAAGCTCTTGCTCATGCCTGGCTGTGTCCTCCCCTCACGACAGCTTCCTGGAGATCTCCATAGCAATCTGCTTTGCATTACTATTTACGCCATTCCTTGGTTCTACCTGATTTTTTTTTTTTTAAATAAGGAGCCTGCGCCTATTTGTTTGCTACTGAGGTAATAAATTGCTTGAGAGCGGAGAAGAGCCCTCAAATGCCATTGCACCCCACCCAAGAGCCTAGCCGCGGCAGAGTGAGATTTCCCTTGGAAGGCCTCGAAGGCAAGCACCAATGTCATGGCGTCTAACTCCCTCTCCCAAGTTGCACAGGTAGAGAGTGTTCCGGCCAGCCTGCGGTGACACGCCCTGATGTGAGCCAGATAATCGGAGCCCTCAACTCATCCGGGCCTTTGCGGTGTGTGCTCCCGTAATAACTAAGACAAACCCCTTGAGCCCCAGCGCCCTCCTGCGGCCGGAGCCGCAGCCGCATCTCCTGCGAAGGCTCTCGGCGTGCTCCACCATCGCTCAGAGGACGGCGCTCTGAGGCCTGTGAAGTCTAGAGCCTCTGAGGTGAGGATTATGGCAGTTGCTCCTAGAAGCAGCGATATAAAGATAATTAAAAATAATTAACAAGAATAATTAGCAAAGGGCCAAAGGAGGAGAGCTCTTACGTCATCAGCTCGTTGGATGTGACTCAACGTGCGGAGAACAGAGGTAGCAAATGACCTTGGTGGGGCCACAGGAAAGAAGCCGCCTTTTTTTCCGTGCCCCTGCTGCTCCCCTCTGCCAACAAGAAGCAAGAGGCGGTCGCTGCGATGCGTAGTTTCTTTGATGAGATCGGGGGCATTGAAGATGGTATGGCGGTGGACCTTAGTTTCCTTGAAAAGTGCCCGCCAGCCTCTCTCCCCGCGCACCTCCGTCTCACTGAACCACACAGCTCCCGTGAAGGCACAGGCAGGGCCCTCGGGACCCACAGCACCGCGCTCGCAAGGGGTGCGCCCAAGGTGGTGCCCACAGCGCCTGCTGAGGGGCAGGGAAGGGAAGGGAAGGCATAGGCGGGAGGCAGCCCCAGGCTTCGTTCGTTGCCGTGGGCCTCGCACTCCTTCCCTGAATGCCGGAGCGGGCTCCTGGCCAAGAGCAGAAACACCCACATTTCCGCCTAGGCTCTGAAGGCTCCCAGGACTTGCTCTCATAATTGGGCCAGGTGGAGTACAATGTCATCCCATAACTGCCCTGTGACGGGGAAGCTGTGCACGTGCAGGAATGCTCTCTCATAGAAAAGCCTCCGTTAAACAAGGCAATGAGCCGGGAGGTGCGCACGCCCTGCAGCGAGACAGACCCCAAGGAAACCACGGCCGTTCCGTGCTGACGCTTCTGCCAGTGGGGACCGCTCCTGCCTGCCTTCCCACTTACTTCAGTGCCACGCGTCGGTAACCGCCCAGCCCCTGAACCTGAGCCCAGCCCCGCGAACGCCATTGAATGAAGTCCCAAGACAGGATACAGCCCCAAGTTATGTCACTGGCCACGGGTAAACATCATAGAGAATTAGAAAGGAAATAAATTGACTTACACGGCTGCGTGCGAGACAGAGCTGTGACCTGGACGCCAGGCTGGAGCCCCCTTTGTATCTGGGGCTCTGCTTGTAGCACGCTCTTTGTGCTCATTGATGCTCGTTTTGCCTATTTATTTGTACGGGAACGCGAGCGGCCTCCTAGGCCCCAGAGGTTTGCTAACGCACTGAAAGCCATTCACGAGCGTATTAGCACATCATCACTCAGCGGCATCTCCCCCAGAATGGACAGCTTCCTCCTGCAGAAGAGCAGGAGGTGCCAGGGAAAAGAAGCGAGAGAGCGGCTCAGCCGTGGCGACGGTGGTGTCAGGCAATCGTCTGCTTGGATTCTTCAGAGGAATGTTCAGATGCAGGTTGCCTGGAGGACGTTTAGGGCAGAACGTACAGGAGACAGCAGCCAGCGACTTCGAGGGTACTCGTGGCCGGCCCTGCTGAGGTCAGCATCCCAGCCCTGCTGTGGGGCTCGGGTGGACCCTGTCGGGAGCCTCTCTCCCCAGTAGCCGTGCTGCCTTGGGCTCGTGGTGTGACAACGGGACTCAACCTTGCCTTGCAGAGCTCAGAGGCCCTTAGGAGCCGTGTGGCATCTGTGAGTATGACCTCCTCCGCTTGTCTAGGATGCCTTTCAGCACGTGCCCGGTCCCCACCTACAGCCCCGCCCCCACAAGGTGCAAGAAGAGGCAGGAAGTTGCACTATGTCAAATCAGGCTCAACAGCAAGAAAATTCTGCACAGATCAGAACCCCAGTTCCCATAGCCACTGACATGGCGTAGTAAACAGCACAGACGTGATCTCCTAGAGTGGAGCTGCAGGGGATTCTTTTCCCCCGAAGTAGGAGAGTTTGCCCTTGGAGGTTTCATGGGGTGAATCTCACGTTTTCTATGAGTTTTTGTCACCTTGTTATATAGCACAACTGAGTAGCTCTAAAAAAGTCCTCCAGTGTATCTGATTCATCCTAGCACGTTACATCCAAGAACAACTGTCAAAATTGGCCCTGTCCCAAAAGGCTTAGACGATGTCACTGGGCTTTAAATACAGGGCCGGGCATATAACACTCCACTATTTATTAATCAAACAACTGAGCGACAGAAATATCCAAGACAGGAGTGAGTGACGGAGGATCCAGGATGATAAACTATGCTTCAGAGAAACAGAAGGCGATCCACGCATCACCCAGGCGAGCTGCTGCGCAAGCCGGGCAGGTGGGTCATGTCCGCTCCAATTCTGCCTGGGAGTCTCCCTTTCAAAACATCCATGACTGTCAGATGGAAGAGAGCTGACAGTTGGGGGACATTAAAGCTGATTACCAGTAGATTGCATTAACACGCAAAGCCATCAGGCACCGGCGGAGAGCGTTAACCTGATAGGCTGAAGCCTTGTGTCCAAAGCGTGCCCCAGAAGCGGCGAAAGTCAAATCCATTAGCAGCCCGCCATAGACCCCGTGGTGCAGGGCCCAGAAGTGGTCTTGTGGATACCCTTTGCCAGATGGTCTCACCAGATGTCAGAGCTCCAGGCCTGTACCTGTCCCCCAAATGACCACCATCACCCTCATTTCTGGTCTGCTGCTGCCTGAATTCTGTGGTAAGATGCTTTTGTGGATGTCACTATTGCCGTGCTGGGTTCCTGGGGGCTGTGGGTGAAGTCCTTGCATTAAAGAAACACGTGCGTGAGACATCAGCACCAGCGCAGGGCTGCTATGACCTCATTCCGTGCCTCTTACGCAATGTGTTACCTCGTGGTTGCATCCTTACGTAGCGCCGTAACTGGCGCATGTGCGTTGACCCATTGCTAAGTCGTGGTTACATAACTGAGCCCCGCTGTGCACCTGTGCAGACAGCGCGGCCACGTCCTCGGGTCTCCTTAGAAGCCCCTGAGTTTGGAAGCAGTCTGCGCGGTCTCCCACAGCTCTAAGAGGCTGGCGTCCTAGCCTGTGTGACCTTGATCCTTCCCTTCAGCTGCATTCACCTCCCACCCCCGTTTCACCCACCGAAAACCCCAGCCCCATCACACCCAAGCTAGCTCTTCCTTCACCACCCCGCCGAGGCCACATGGCTCCTCCTTCACAAGTTCCGTGAAGAATTCTCCCAGGTGCTGCGGCCCACCCTCAGGTCACAGATGGTCCCTGTTGAGGTACTTCCTCCTTTGCTCATGCTGAGGCTTCGGTCTCCGTCTCTGCCTTGGGTGAATCACCGGTCCGTGACCCTATCACTGTGATGAAGTGCCAGGGGTGATCACCTGATAAAGGAAAAGGTTTGCTTTACTCACAGGTCGACACCATTGCTTTGAGCAGTGCTGAGGCAGCTCATGGAGGTGGGAGTCAGGAGTGGAGCAAAGCCACGGAGCTCGTGCTCAGAGGCAATAGAGGCAGGAGAGCGCAGGAGGCCACCCCGCCTTGAGAGAAGCCTCCAGCGCCCTCCTTCCCAAAGGCCCATGCTCCCAGCAGCCTTGCCTGGAGGCTTTCACACAGGGCCTGCACCGAGCATCTAATGCCCAGAGAGCCCCGGCCTCCTCCTCGAGCCAGCAAGGTCAAGCTCCAGTTCTCTGCAAGCATCATCAAGTTTCTCCTCTAGCCCAGCACTTGGGAGGCTGAGGCAGGAGGATCGATGTGGGTTCAAGAACAGCCGGGGCTACAAAAGTGAGCTCAAGGCCAGCCTGAACTGCATAGTGAGACCCTCTCTCAAAAAAGACAAAAAGAGAAAGAAAGAAAGAAAGAAAGAAAGAAAGAAAGAAAGAAAGAAAGAAAGAAAGAAAAGACAAAGCAAGACAGCTCCATGATGCCTCAGTGCCCTTACCGTGGATTATCACCAGACTTCCGAAGGCACCATGCCAGTTTAAGGAAGGTCTCCCTTACATACAAACTGATCATCTCAGAAGACAATAGGTTGTTACTGAACCAAACAAATTCTGCAGTATGGCTGTCCAGGGCCCTCTAGGTTTGCCCCGCTTGGCTTTGCCCCTCGCCTCCACCCCCCAGGTTAGCTCCTGTTAAGAACTGCCTCATGGGCATTCACTGCCTGACATGGACGGAGCCCCCCAGCCCAGCCTCGCCAGCCCAGCCTTCCCTCCTGTGGCCTTATGCCGCGACTACAGGCCTTTTGGCTCTAATCTGCACTCTTCCTTGCTATGTTCAAGGTTGAGCCCAGTCTCTCCCTACCGCACATCTCATCACAGTCCCGTGGCCATAGCTTCCCTTTTTTGTGACCAACTGCCTGAAGACAAGACTCCCAGAGCCTTCAGGGCTCCAGCCTGTAGGCCCCGGCTCCACGGCTGCCAGCCCACGGGGAGCATGGTGTTGGGCAGGGACGAAGCATTGCTGCTCACTACATGGTGGCCAGGGCAGGCGCAAGGAGGGCAGAGGGCACTGTGCCCTCTGTGAAGTCGCCCTCCTTGACCAACTTCCCACTGTCCGGCCCTGAGCCTAGAGTCCCCACCTCTCCCTAAGGGTGCCACCACCTTCTGGTGCATGGGTCTGGGATGAATCTGGGACTTAGAACAGCATGCTCACTGAGCAGAGTCTGCCCCCCTGTCTTTAATGGGCAGCATGAGAAGGTCCCTAATGACATTGCCCCAGAGCCAAGAGCACAGTACGGAGACACCTGCACGGGGACTTGGCATGCTGGCACCAAATGCCATAAACAAGGACTGAAGACGTAGCCATGGGCTCAGACAGCTAAAGGATCATCTTCAACCCCAAGAGCAGTCACAGCAGGTGGCAACAGAGACAGGAGTTCAGAGCTGGGCCTTGAGTCAGAGGAGGGGCAGAGTCCCTGCATGGCAAGCTCGATTTCAAGAAGTGGGAACAGAAGGAGGCGAAGGGGCCCAGAGGTAGCACAGAGCCAAGGGTGCTGAGGACAGGGTAGGCATATTTATGGACTGAAGAAGACCTTGGGAAGCCTCTTCCTAAAGGGCCAGGTAGTAAATACTCTAAATGCAGAGGCCACAAAACCTGTCATGCCTACCCCTCTGCTGCCGTAGCCCAACAGAGCTAGCAGCCACGGACAAATGGCGGGCATGCTCGTGATCTTATAAAGCTTTGCTTATCGAAGGAGGTGCAGTGGGACCTTCATCACAGGCCCATAGTTTGCTGGTCCCCAACGGTCACCAGGCAGACAGAGGAGGGTGTCTTCCAGGCCATAAGGATAGCCTTAGAGGAGAGAGAAGCAGGCTAAACCCCGCCATAAAGGAAGGAGGCAAAACTGTGATGTCATACTTTGGAAGTGAGACCAGCTGATTATGAAGCAGCTCTTTAGGAGGGCCTGAAGAAAGACATGGTGACTCAGTTGCACAGGTATGATTCATACACTTCAAGTTCTGAATCGCAAAGCCAGCTAACAGATCCTCCAGGAAATTCTGAACCAGCCCTGGTGACCCGGGAAGACTGCAGCCTGCACACCGCCTGGGCTTCACAAAGCTCACCATTGCCACTCCAAAAAGGAAGGTCTGGCTTTAAGAAACAGAATCTCATTATCCTCCTTCACCCATAGATCCACAGATAGCTTTGAAAAAGTTGATTGCAGGATCTTGGCGTCTTTCCATAACTAGAGCAGTGTGATTAAGTTCCTAGAGGCTTTGGATAATCACCCGAGCGGCTTGATTCAAATAATGGGGTCAGAGCTTCGATCGATGAAGCCCTCTTCATGCTGTTGACCGCACAGAGAACCTGCACCTGAAAACAGAACTGTACCCAGAAGCAAGGGCTGCAGCGAGGCTCAGCAGAAGCTGGAAGGCCCTTTCCTTACTGCAGCTCAACAGTATCACAAGGAGCTGGCGAGAAATGGACACGCACCCACGGCCCGCGGAAAGCAGAGGCCAACCAGGCAAAGGGGGTGTTCCCGTGGAATTTTAGTTCTTATTAAATACAATGATCTTTCACTGAGACAGAGAAACCCTCTTCCTGCGTAGGCTACCTGGCTTCAGACAGCATCTCCCACCTGGCCAAAATCTGCCAATTTAAGTTGTGTGAATAGCACTGCTAATTCCTTCTGCAGACATTTGCCTCTAGAGAGGTAAATATCTTTTCTGTACGAAAGAGAAGAAAAGGAGAAAACGGGTTTAGGCACATACATGTGTACACCCACACATCATCAATAAGAATGTGTTATTCAGGGCAGAGAAAGGTCATAAATATTCCGTGCCTGTCACGGGAGACGCCGCAGATGTTAGCTCCTCCCCCGGACTGCTCTGCCTCACGACCCCTGGGACAGCCGCGGGCAGCCTTTCCCTGCTACGGAGGGAGGAAAATGGAATGCAAGAAGAATGTGTCCGGAAGCACTGAGGTGGGAAGGGTGGGAGGAACAGGCAAACAGTGTTCGGATTGATAGCACTTCGTCCTGGGCATTTCTCAAAATCCCACACAGAGTTTTACCATAGAAATGAAACCCTTCATGGAGAGCAGAAAACGGGGGGTGGGGGGGGGGGGAACGGCAAAGAACTTAATGATGAACACGGAAACGGGGTCCAAGGGGCCAGGTTGTTGGCCAGAATGACATTATAGGAAGAACCCAGGCTCCCAATTTCCCAGCAAGCCCTGGAGAAGGCTTGGTTTTCCTGGTCTCACGCCTCCTACTCTCTAGTTGGTTGGTTGAAAGATTGAGTCAGAGCCCTGCTGGGAATAGATTCTGCCCCAGACAACTACTCTATAACAAACAGTGCCACCAGCCCACTAAATCACACGCTGGAAACCTTGACTTCTCTGCGGCTGTATTTCCTGAGTGCTCAAAATCTGCACCTGGCTCCCATGTCTGTTTTAGGGTGAGTTATTGCCCAAAAATCCTCTGCAGAGGTAGGAAACCCTTGGAACACTTTAAAAGTTCATGTTCCATAGGGAGGAACTAGCAAAATCACAAGGAAAATCTAAAGCTTCCACTACAAGCAAGGCTTCTGGCCCATGCCACTCGCAAAGCCTCACATGGCATCCTGGAATAGCATCCTGGAATGCCACCTGTGCCTTCAAGGTACCAAGCGCCTGCGTCCCTAAGCCGCGCATGTCGTCCCGGGTCACTTTCCTGCCGCAGCACACTGATACACCTTGTCCCTTTTGAGCGCCACAGCACTCTGTGCAAGTGCATGACCACGAAGCCAGATGTTTTTTCCCACCTACTCTTTGAGCACGGAAGCTGCCTCCACGTCTCTGGGAAAATCCTCTAAGAAGCAGCACAGCATCCTCTGGCTATCAAGCAAGATGTAACCAATGCTTTGGCCACTTCTGGCTTCCACCCTCTCCTGTTGGTGCATTTTGTCACCAACATCGGAAGAGGCCACTTCATTCTTCCGTGACCACCGCCACAGCTGATGCCAGCCTTCGGCATAGCTCTGGCATTGCTCCAGTTGACGGTGGAAATGATCTCAAGGCCCACACTATGCCAGATTCCTCTCCACTGGCTATGCCACCACGATGGCCCACACCAGTGCCACAGATGCCCCGGGTGCCATTAATTTGGCAACCATTTCACCCAAGACTGCTGCCAGTGTTAGAAATAATGAAATCTCCCCTCTGAGCTCCACACTGATTTTGTCACTGCTGTGGTGACAGGACCAGCGACAAGCTTCTTTGTAAGCCTGATGAATCTTTCCCACTGTCTGAGAGCACCAAGCAAGTCTCCTAGACAGCAGCCACCTCACCAGGGGGCTCTCGCGGAAATTCTGAGACACGGCCTTGAGCACCTCGCCTCGCCTCTGGGCATCGTCAGGACTGCCCCTTCTGATCACATCCTGAATCCAGCCCTTCTCCTCTAGTTCTGCCCGCACTGCACTGTCCCAGTCAGGACCATCCGTCGTCTGGACTCAGAAGACCTTCCAGGAGGCCTCCCTCCTTCCTTGCTGTGCTGCGTACGCTGTGCACGGACCTGCCAAGAACGTCACAGATGCACCTCAGACCACTCTGCACTTGCTGGGGGCCCACGCCCACGCCCTGCCCCACACTGGCTGGCAAGGCTGGAGGCGGCCGCTCTAGCCGGCCTCTCCAGCCTGGCCTCACAGCGTGCTTGACTTCCCCGCCCTGTCTTTAGCCCCCTGGCTCCTTGGCAAATGAGCCCAAAAATGTTTGTGCCCAATGCAGTCCCACACCAGTGAGAATCTAACCATCTGGGAGATGCAGCCAGGCCTGCTCTTTATCTTGCTCTTATTGTTAGCTTCAATGAAAATCCATAATTATATGGCATAGTAAAACTGTAGACAAATATTGATACGGCAAAGATAAGATGTAGACCAAGTGAATTTTAGAGAAATATTTCTGAAATGAATGCATGGCATGAGATTAATAATAGATTGCACACTGTAAAAAACGAATATATCAATAAAAATTATCTAAAATAAAAATGAAGAATTTACAGATCACTCAGGTAATAGTTCATTCTGTGCGCAAATCAAGAAACTTACGTTCATATAATTACAATTCTCTAAGTACTGAGTAGGCAATAAATATTTAAAGATTTAAAATTTCAAAATTTTGTTGAAATTATAGCACATTTCCAAGAAAAATGAACCTTTTGCACAAGAAATATAATCATACCAAGATATACAAAAATGATTATTTAAAAAATCAATAAAGCACATGCATAAAAAATATTAGCTATGAAGGAGCAGAATTCAGCAGTATCTTATTCCACATTAGAAAAATAGCATATGGGTGAAAAACTAGACTAATTCAAAGGCCCAAAAGAAAAAAAATCTGTCCTCATTGAATTTGGCACTTAGCAAACACACCTTAGAAAATTAAAAGTAGGATATTTTCCAGTTATACAAACTCAAACTATTCTAATTTCTCCAGATGTAGCATTTAGAAAATAATGAAGACCATACTCCAGAAGGCAGGAGAAGCTGCTGTATGATCCTGGATAAAGAATAAAGAGCTCTCAGGTGGAAGATCAGCAGCACTATGTAAAATGCAATCACATTAGATGAGCCCATTTAAAAGGCATTGAAGATTTCTACAAAACAGTATCAATCTTATATCTTGTATACTTATTTTTTCATGTGTGTGTATGTGTGCATGTATGTGTGTGTATGTGAAAGATAAGGAAGAATCAATGTAAAGTCAATAGAAAATGGAAATATACTTTTAGAAGTTTCTAATACTACGAGAAAATATCATACCATGTCGTATAAGTAGATTGTAAGTCAAAGATACAGTACAAATCATAAAACAAAAATTAAAATTAACATCATTCAGAAAACTAATTAATTAAAAATTTAATTGAATATTTCAAAGCAATATTTGAAAATTAAAATTAAATGATGAGTCCAACTAAGAGGCCAGAATATAGCATATCATATGTATAAATCTGTGATCAATTCAGGGTACTCACATAGTATTTGATTAGATTAATATACACAAAGTATCAACTAAGAAAAAGTTTTCATGATAGTAAAGAATTACTATCATAACATAAATACCGGAATGGCAAATATATGACCAGCCCTTCTAACAGTTTAGGGATAGGATATCACACAAAGTTCTAATATGTCATGGACTTGGACAGTGTCCATGATGCTTACTGGTGGCCAGGTGTCACTTGTGGGACTGAGCTACTGCTATTTCCTTGATATCCACCCTGTAGACCTGGACAGAATCATGACCCATAAGGTGCAGGAAAACTCCATTTGTAGAATATACTAATGGAAATATTTTGCTGCTATATACAAAAGAATAATTGAAATGCTGCTACTGCACACCTCTTTTTCTCCTGTGTTTGTTTTTTCCCCTATTTGGTGGGTTCTTTCTGTTCTCACTCATGCAGTTGTGATCATTTTGATCCCTCTGTAGAATATCTTTTAGTAATCTGCGTTGGGTTGGAAATCTGCATATTTCGGTGACCTGAATATCAGATTATTTCCCCATATTTGGGAGGTTTCCTGCTATTGCTCCTGTGCACATTGGCGTATCATGTGTACTGACTCCTTCCTCATTGATGCCATGTTGTTTACCTTTGCATCATCTTGCAGATATTGAATTATTTTTTCCTGCATCCTAGTTGTTTTCAAGAGATCCTTTCTTACCTTTCCATTAGCTATGACTGTGTCTTCAAGGTCTGAAACTCTTATCTTCACTTTCATTCAGTTGGTTTTGCCAGCTTGTGATTGAAGTTTTAAGTTCCTGTATAGCACTTTGAATCTGTTTCATGCATTCTATTTCTTTCTTATATTGCTCATTCAAGGATTCCATCATTTTTCTATTCTCCTCTATTTTTTATCATTGTCTTTAGAAGCACTTAGTACCTCTTTCATTATAGTTATCATTTCTTTCTTTTTTTTTTTTTTTACTTCAGAGGTTGTTTCTGATCTGATTGCCCTTCTATCTTTCTACAGCTCTTTGTTTACTTCAGATATTATTAACTCAGAGATTTCAGACACATGATTTCCAATTCTTCTGTGCTATTGTCTCCTGCATTTGTTCTGGGCAGGCTCAGGACCTGAGCATTCAATTTTTCCTTCTCTTTGTCATTTTGTGAAGCCCTGCCTTCTGACCATTGGTGTGGACCTTTGGTAGAGGTCTTACCTTAGCACCAGGTCCAGATCTACCAAGTTCACACTTGTCCAGGTGGGTGTGGGTGTGGCTGGGTCTGGATGCTGAGCTCCACTTCTTCCTGCTGCAGCCCTTGGAAGTGAACCCGCTGTGCCACTCTTGCAAGATGTTCTTCTCCTGGATCAGCTGGCTGGGTCTTTCCTCTAGCCTCTCTGCAGGGAGTTCTGCCACAGGGCTCCACACCAGGCCTGTCTACTGTATGAAGTTCCACACACATGCTGGACCTGGTGCTAGGGCGAATGAGTTTCTGGTGGGTCCCTGGCAGTCTCACATGCCCAGGCTGGGAGCTGGGCTGAAGCAGCCTGCCTTTGTCTGGTGCCTCCACACCCCTACTTGCTCCTGTTTCTGTCGTTCTGTTCTTACCATGCTTAAGAGGAAAGGAAGATGAACATCTCCAAAGACTGGAGAAACTGAAATAAGCATTGTCCCACTTCAACTTCCTGGACCCCTAAAGGACATCCTATGTCAACTTGCTCTTTGCTGAGACTGTCGATGGACAGCCAGAACCACAGTCCCTGCATATTCCTGGTACAAGTTTCATCTTCCTTCAGACACTGAGCATCCTGTCTGGTCCCTGGTCAGACAGCAGACCTCATTTCCAGCTCTTTCTATGTGAATTCCTGGTGCCCCAGAGGTCTCTGAGCACCACTCCAAGTATATCTGGCCCTAGGTGGCCACCACGTTCTCTAGCAGTTCATTTCTCTCTGTCTCTCTCTCTGTCTGTCTCTGTCTCCCTTTGTCTCTGTCTCTCTATCTCTCTGTCTCTCTCTGCCTTTCTCTCTGTCTCTCTCTGTCTCTGTCTCTCTGCTCTCTCTCTCTGCCTTTCTCTCTGTCTCTCTCTGTCTCTGTCTCTCTGTCTCTCTCGTCTCTCTCTCTGTCTCTGTCTCTGTCTCTCTCTCCCATCCCTCCTGGCCTTCCTCCCCCTCTCCCTTCTCACCATAATTCTTAATTCTTTACAAAACTAGACACCAACGAGTATTTGAAGTTTCCTGCTATGGATCCAACTGAAACTAACTTTACATAGATTTGTATTCTTACCAAAATATGCAGATCTTATTAGCTTTGGGTTTAATAATGTCTTCACATGCAGCACACCACTCTTCATAACTCACACTAGTCACTGGAGAAAGTAGGAAGTGCTCAGAACAAGCCTGTGCAGAGCCTTGTGTATGTGAACTAAACTATGCGGCGCAGCCTCGTAAACAGTTCCCCGCATGGCAGGTGCTAAGGTGACGACGCTGCAGAAGAGAATGCTGATTTGCTTCGCCTGGCAAAGAACATCAATCCAGGAGCCCATGAAGAGGAGCATAAGGGCATGATTGTTATAAACACTGCAAAGCTTGTGTTTTCAGCATTTATTATGTAACCCAGTAGACCACAGGCACCAGCATTTGAAAAACGAGCTGTTATAAACACAGGATGTCTTCATAGACCAGATGTATCCATCAGATTTCCCTACCTAATAAAATATCCAAAATAATGCACTCTAGGGAGGAAGCATCTATCCAGGCTCGCGCTCTCAGCCACCTCAGCCCATGGCCACGTTCACCCTTGCTGTGGTCCTAGAGAAGCAGCAGTGCGTGGCGCTAAGCACACAACGCTCGTTCCCTCACTGAAACCAGGAGGCAAAGAGCAGAGGCTGAAGGACCCGCTTCAGACCACGATGATCTGAAGACCTTTCCTGTGGCCACACCCACGTAGAACTGCAAGCCTCTGCTGCCTGGGCCACCTGACAGAACCTGAATCGTCTCGGGCAGCACATAAAACATACACCACTGATGGATGTAAGAAGCAGAACTTCCCTTTGCTGTTTTAACTTACTGCGCTATTTTATGACATAACACCAGCAGCGCATGCTCAGTAATTAAACGAGGGCACTCACATCTCTGTGATGATAATGAATGCCGTCCTCACAGGCCACAGGCAGGGAGGCCGGGACTCGCCAGGTGGCTCGGGTCAGGTCACACGTGACACACAGTAAGGTCGTCTGACTGCGGCAGCCTGGGGCATGGAGTTGGCCCAGAGCCACGCCCTCCCCACGTGGCGCCGCTGTTGCCTGTAAGGCACACGCGGGAGGAATGAGGTAAAGCCGCCAAGAGGGCTCCGGCTGATCCCACATAGTGTAGAGCAGCTGCAGTCTGTGCGGCTGCGTTACTGGTTCTCCGGGCCTGTGAGTGGCCTTGGAGACCCTGCGGCACGTCTGAAGGTTCCAGCACTTACCCGCATCGCTGAGAGCCAGGTCCTAAGCCTTCACCACGCAGGCCTGGTGAGGACATTGCTCTATACCACAGCACACTGCCCTGCTCACGGATTCCAGAACGACACTCAGAGCACCCTGCACCTGAGAGAGGGGAGACCCCACACTCCGGTGTCTTCATCCCGTGCAGCCTCAGAGTCCTCAAGGAAAAGTCTCCTTACGGTTGGCCAGGAAGGTCCAAGGATTTTAGTGCCCAAATTAATGCCAGGCACTATCCTGGCTGATTTATAAGGCCAGGTGGCACAGTACAGGAGTCTGCCCCTTCCCCTTGAGCCAGCCAGTTGGAAACACTGAATTCTCTCCTGGCACATAGTTCTGAAGTGAGCCCGGCACTGAAAGCAAGAATTAGAGGGCTCAGCAGGGACTGACCCTTGAAGCGTGCCCTCAGTGTTCCCTTTCTTCGCCAAGCATGGCTAGGTTTGTCACTAGGGAGACACATCAGAGTTGGACATACTGTAAGACCCTGCCAGAGAGAACGTGCTCCTTTCCTCTTACCATTCAGAGTCTCACACCAAGGTCGTGTGCACTACACGCGGAGGGGGAGGAGGAGCCTTGGGGGAGCTGCTGTCTAACACTCACCTGAACAGCAGAACTCAGCAGCCTCCTCGCCAGCTTGGAGGTCTCGAACCTACGCTTTGCCCGATGGGAAGTGGGCTACGGACAGCCAAGTACTTACAGCTAACTTAACAATGGAGTGGTTCAAGATAGGATTGTTTACCATTAGATTTCACACTGCACATGGACTTGGTTTCTTTCTTTCTTTCTCTTTCTTTTCTTTTCTTTTCTTTTCCTTTCCTTTTCTTTGTTGCATTTGCCCAGTCTCAGTTGCCATCTCAGTGCACCCCATGGGGCCGGCACAGCAGGCCTAGGAGCAAACCCCAGCCGCTGCACTCTGCACATGGATTTGATAGGCCTCATTGTTCCCTTTTATGGCATATTTTTAAAATCTACTTTCAAGCAGAGCTTAACTCTTTCCTCCAATTCAGAGACCTAGGTAAGCAAATGACTGCAAGTAGCAGCACAAAGGAAGCCCCAGAGCCGGGCTAGCAGTTCCCGAAGTTGCCCTAGAGCCGAGCTGGGACCTTTCTAGCGACAGCTGAGTGCCAGTCCGGGGCTGGCTCATGATTACCTCCTCGTGGAGGTAAAGTGGCTTTTGTCTTCTGAGTCTGATACTTTCTCGGGATAAAATGAGAGGAAAAAGAAAACGTCAGTGCTAAGACGAGCATGCGCAATGCCTTCTGGCTGTCTAGGGGAAGCAGCCCAGAGGCCAAGCCCTCATCTGCCGCGTGCGGAAGGCGACTGCCAAGCCTGGGCGCGGAAGCGGCTGCAGGGCCGGTGCCTGGGCAGGCCCCGCCTCCGAGGAGGTCCTCTGGAGGCGCTGTTTAGTCTCTGCTCCTGCTCCCGGAGGGCAGTCAGGCTGTGCGGCACTGCCCACCACCGCAAACGGAGAGACCTTCATCGGTGAGTGACTGCAGCCCTGCGGGGGGCTTCATGCTGGCCCTGGCTGACAGAGAGCCGGAAGAGGGTCAGGCAGCCACCATACATTTACATAAACTTTTGAAGGCTTCCCCACTGGTCGCTACATGAAAAGACACGGAGCAATTACATAATCACCTCGCACACAGGTAACTAAATATATCGCCCTATCCAAGTCGCTGATGTAAAACGCAGAGCTTTTTCTCCCCCAGCTAATGGCTGGAAGCAACTCTATGTCACTTTCTTGTGAACTTAAGGTCCTACAAATCAATGCTAGTCCTGCAGGCAGTTCCTTGAGTTAGACAGCAACCTACAGCACGTGCGGGATGCCCGTGGAGGTGAAGTAGCTACCACAGGCGAAGCAGAATGAAAACTGAGTCACTCTTCTGTCTCTTCCTGGCATATTCAAATTCATGTGAAGGTCAAAGAGATGGAATCTCACCTGAATGGCTTGCCCTCTTCTGCTGCATTACCACAGGTTACCTGGATCCCCAAGATGGGGTGCGCTGGAACAAGGGTTTATAGAGCCTTGCGAATTCCCAAGATGTCAACGGCATCGGCATCTGCCACAATACAGGGTGGCAGACAGAAGCAAAAGTAGCCATTCCCTGAGCAGGCAGCAGACAACGCCGGGGCCAGCGCCGCCTTCCCGGGCCCTGAGGGTGATAGCCCTGGCGACAAAGCGAAAGCCATGACTGAAGCCCTGAAACTTTGCCCTTGGTTCTCCTGGGCATGAACAGAATTTCTAGAGCCCCATAAACGTATCATTGTTCCTTTCTTCACTGAAATAATTTAAGAGAAAGGGGCAAAGGCTCTTCCAGATGTTTGCCTTTTCCGACCTCGCCATCAGCAGGAGCACAGGTGCATGTGCAGGAACCCCCGAGCACTCTCAGCTCGCTTCTGTTCCAGATGCTCCGTCTTGGCAGTAGTGTGGGCTTCTCAGCAATCATGAGTCCATCTTGACTGTATTATTCATGTTGAGCAGAATGCCTGGGTGCAGGACTCTGGTCCTTCTAGTTTAGCATATTTTAAATGCACAGGAATCATCCATAGAAGCCAAATGTACTTGAGTCCTAAGATATATGGTCATGTACCTAAGAACTTGGTATATTTGCATCGAGGTCGTAAAAGCTGCAACTTTGAATGACACCCTTCCTGGTACACTAAGACCTCAAAGATTTCTTTTTCTGCCCTGGCAAGTCAGATCACCCCCCCCCCGGCAGACATTCCCATCAGCGCAGGCCTCACTGGGAATGGCACACAGGGCTTCTGAGGACCGACAGGCCAGCTAGGGCGAGCCTGGCTCCTCAGGGTGGGTTCTGGGACCAGTGGCTTCCGAAGCTTCTGGAAATGTTAGCGACACAGAAATCCTGACCCTGTGCTTTCCCACAGTCCTGCGGACCTGAGGTCGCAGTCTGATCCAGCGAGCAGGGTAAAAGATACCGGGATGCCGGAACCCTGGGGCATCCCTGTCAGACCCACTTCCCCATTTTACAGGGGAAGAAAACCCAAACCCCAAATGACATCTCCATGTTTGCTTCAGCTAGGACAACACCCGGGGCAGGTGTTCTTAGTCACTACACTGCATGACCGTAAAAGAAGAAAACAAAAGCAGAGCCCTAGTCACTTGGGTCTCTCCTCTCTGTCTGCCAGGACATGGAGAGGAAAAGGAGCATCTTTTGGGTTGACCAGAAAGCTGGCCACATCACCCGCCATGCTGTGATGCCATGAAAAGCTTTCAAAAGCTTCAAATTTTCAGCTTCAGTATTTACTATCCACAGAGATTTAATGAGATGCTAAAAGCTTTTTGTTGTTGTTTTTTCCACAAATAGGATTTTAATTCATCACTATTGAAAACCTGGATTTTAACAGACTCTTGGGCTGATGGATCATGCCCATAAGCTCTCTCCACAGCGGCACCGGTCTCATCCCAGCAGCTCTTCCAGAGCCCCTGCCTTCACCCTGAAGCCCCATGAGTCTTCCCAGTCCCTACTTGGCTCTCTGCAGCATTTCTGCTCAAGCAGCACCGTGGTGCTGAGCAAGAACAAGCCCTGCATGGAAGGTGGCAGGAAAGGGCCGGGCAGCAGGTGGCTGGTGCGGTCTCTACAAAAGACTGGTGGAATGTGAAGACACCGGCTATGTGCAACACAGGACATGTCAGAAAGGCACTCCTCACCAGAACTCGAGGAGCCAGAACTGCACGTGACGGTCTCACAGGTCATGCATTTGGCGTCAGCCTTGCTGAGCCACAGAATGATGAAGTTGCCTTTCGGAAACTCAGGCTAATTACTAAAGATGGTTGGGGCAAAGTCTGCCTGCCTACCTTCTACAGCAGGGATGTCGCCCCTGACAAAATATGTTCCATGGCCAAAAGATGGCAGACCAAGATCGAGGCCCATGTGGAAGCCAAGACCACCAGTGGTTATTTGCTTCCTTTGCTCTGTCTCAGCTTTACTAAAAAAACCACAACAGTCACCCAGGGAAGACCTCTTAGCACAAACAGGCCTGCCACATCCAGAAGAAGGGACAGAAATCATGAAGGAAGAGGTGCAGACAAAAGACTCGAAGGAAGTGGTCAATAAACCGATTCCAGACAGCGCTCAGAGAAACTCAGGAAAGGCCTGCAGTCTACTTGTCCTCTTTGTGATGTCTTTGTCAGAAAAGAAAAATGACAAAAAGCTTTTTGCAATCAGGTCTACAGGTGTGCAAGTGGTCACTCCTTAATATTATTCCTACTCACAGAACTCAGTGCCCACTAGCAATGGCCCGCAGCCTAGCCACACATCTGCACCTCGCTGTGCCTGACGCGCAGCAAGCGAGCAGCCTCTCAGCCCATCGCTGGCATTATGACTACTACAGCTAACCCAGAGAGCTGAGCTCAGATGCTTCTACTGTTTGTGATGAAGTTCTCTCAAACCAAGATGTTAATCCCCGGTTGTGAAATTATCAAAGGACTTTGTCATTTCTTCACATCAAAAATAATTGTAATAAGCATAAGAAAACTGCAAGCTCACCAGAAAGATGAATACCAAATTCAAGAAGAGCTGGTAGCCAAATTTAACCACATTTGGGGAGCAATACTCAATTAAAGTTCTCCCTCAAGGAGAAATTAGACGCGGCTTGTAAGCCATTCCAGGAAATTGCTGCCGCAGCTTTCACCTTGGCATTGGAAGTCTTGATCACTTCCCAGCCAGAAATGTGGCCAGTTTCACACTATTACATCAAATGGTGCAGATTTTGTCTTAGATACATACAGACATTTTAGTTCGACTTCCTTGTCCCTGTCAGAACATGAGCGTTTTAACTCCTAAAATCTAAACAAATAAGTTCATTCTCAACCCCCACGTGCCCTGGCTTTATTGACCGTCATCTGCATGCTGTCACACCCTTGTTCTACACCCCTATAGGGCAAAGCCATATTATAAGAAAAAAAAAAAAAAAAAAAGCTGAGCTACACATCAGAGGAACCATTCTATTGACTGCACCTCTCAAACGCACAGAATTCCAGGGTTCTAAGTGACCTCCATGAGTCACTTACTGTGTCACAATCAAGAAGAAAATTTAATCATGCCTGGTACGTATCAGTAATTGATCAAGTGAATGTCAGCTTTTTATTTCCATCAACATTCAAAAGATTATGAGCTTGAACAACAACTAATCAAAAGATTGAGTGAACCCTGATCTCTGTTCTCTAAGACCTTTGCTAGGCTTTCTATTTTTTTTAAAATGCAATAACACAAAAGGAAGAAATTAAATGAAATGACTCAATAAATTTGCAACAATTTTTTTTTTTTTTTTTTTTTTTTTTTTTTTTTTTTTTTTTTTTTTTTTTTTTTTTTTTTTGAGACAGGGTCTCACTATGCAGCTCAGGCTGGCCTTGAGCTCACTTTTGTAGCCCAGGCTGGTCTCGAACTCGCACTGATCCTCCTGCCTTAGCCTCCCGAGTGCTGGGATTACAGGCGTGAGCCACCACACCCGGCTTGCAACAATTTTACTATACATTTGAGTAAAGAATTTTAAATAAATTACCTGAATCTATGTACAAATTTCCTTTCAGTTCCCAGCATCAGAATACTTGGACGGGCCAGCATCAACCTACGTGCTTTGCGGCTGTCACTTCTTTCCTACTTTGACATTACGGAGCAAAAGCTGAAATGTGTCTAGGTAGAGCCACGCACATTAACAAAGGGACCCTGTGCAGTTGGCTTACCAAGCTGATTCGGAGAGGACTCCTCATAAAATTTGCAATTCGTAAGCTCATTTATTCAATATATTCCATCTATCCCAGGTTAACCATTTTCTTGCAAATCCTGGTCAGATTTCAAAAATGAGGCGAGGAAAACACATTCTTTTTACTAATTAAAATGAAACACACTGGGCTCTTGACATCCATTTCAGATACTTGCTGGAACTCTCACAACCCTCTAATTTTTAAATACAGCTGCCGACTCACGGATCTGCATAGAAGGCAGAATTTGTGAGAGCGGTGCTGGTGTAGGGTGCAGGCAGCCCTCGGACGCCGCGTCGACTTCCCTGACCACCAGCAGGGCAGCCCAGGCCAGGCGGGGAGAGAGCAAGCCCAGCAGAATCCTAAGGCGTTTTCCGTTGTGGATTTCCATCTCAATGAGATGACAGCAGGGTGTTCCCCAAAGAGAAGAGAGTAGGCGCATTTCAGTGACCAGCCACCATTCCAAGGCCACGAGGCCGTCCTTAAAAGGGCATCGGAAATCCATCTAGGCTAGAGCTTCTGAGGTAAAGCCTCTAAAGAGGCAGCTAGAACCGCAGTTGTAGTTAGCTCACGAGACCTATTAGGTGGGGGGGCAGCTAAGCTTATTCCAGTTTGGGAGAGAAAAAGAAATTATCACCTGAAAAAGGGTTTTTTTCTTTTTCCCAGAGAAGAGCAATTAAACAGTCTCGATTAAGAAGTGGATTAATCTGACGCTTGAACATGCATATATATCAGTGTAAGGCTGAGATTCATGTAAGGTTTTTGTCACTAGCATTCATTTAAATAAACTAGAACCACCATAAGTGAAAGGCTTTGAAAGTTTAATTCTGGCCATGGAGGGAAAAGGAACCAACGCTCTGCTTCAGGGCAGCTAAAAGCCCTGCGCAAAAGATTTTTGAAAATGTGATTGATGGCTTTAAAGACCTTAAAAAAAAAAAAAAAAAAAGCACCTGTGGCAATCCACGGAGGCAAGGCCACCCGGGGTGCTGGCTTTGTGGAAGACGTGGGTGATGTGGTGGAAATGGCTGAGAGCCTGAGAGGGAGCACAGCTCTGGACACGCCCGCGGGGGCACAGGGTCCTCAGGGAGGCTACCTGCCCATGCACTGCAACACTCGGGCACAGCTAGGAGTAAAGGTGAACCGGAAGCGCACCCTGCCCCCACAAAATGGCAGCCCCGATCTGGGCTTTACAGGCTCGGGAATCGCATGAAGGTGGCCTTGCAGAGCACCTAGCTCACGCGCCCGATTGCTGGGGCTCTGAGAAGTAAACCCAAGCTCGCTGCACCGGAGGTGACACCTGCCCAGGCGCCGGGTGGCTGCCTCATGCAATGTCACAAACAAAACCGGGTTCAAAACTCAAAGCTGTCGTGTGTGCGGAGATGTGAACGGAAATCGGCAGAAATGAAAGCCAGGAAAAGCGGATGCTTAGCTCTGCAGACTAAAATCGTACCCTGCACAGACTAACATGAGCACTCTTGCTCTATATAAATATAAAAGATAAACTGTACAGATTTTAGAAAAGAAATAGAAATGATAAAACACAACCTAGGAAATCTAAAGAAATGATGGAATAAAACAGCCAAAATTAGGCGCTCGGTGGATCTATGCACCAACAGGTTAGACACACCTGAAGAAAGAACCAGCGAACTCAAGATCAGCCAAAACAATGCACACGGAGCAGGTGCGAGGGGCGAGAGGCCCAGACAGCGTGCAGACAGCGAGAGGGCCCATTCCAGGTGCCGCTGAAACTCGGAGCAGAGCAATGTTTGAAAAGACAACACAGAGGGCTTGCAACACAGAATTAAACTATGAGTAAATTTCAAACTTTACTACAATATCCCCAAACACCTAGAGATTCAGAAATACATTTGAACATATAAATAATTCATGTCCAATATAGAATCACAATAAAATTAAGAAATATTTAAAGGTGACACATTTATAGGATGCTGCAAACACGGTATGCGTCTGTGATTTAGGGACGGTGTCTTTAGCTCTTTGGGGACGATACTTAGAAGGGGAATGGCTGGTTTTTAGTCTGTATACATGATAATTAACTTTTTAAGGTATTACAAGAGAAGTGAGTCCAATGCTGGCAAAACAAACGCCAGTGGAGGGAAGAAAATGAACTAAGATTCGTCAGGTGCAGGGACAATTGCCTACAGTGAATGTAGTCATGCGCTGGAAACGAACTAAGAAAAGTGCTTTTTGATTTTTAAAAATAAAATTTAAAGGGCAGTGTCACTACACTCTCTCAGAAGCACTGAGGAGAAAGGATGCTACGAAGCACACAAGCTGTGTGACGTATCATGACGGACAGGTGCGTGGGCGAAAGAAGGCAAACTTAGCTTGCCGCAGCGTCAACTACAGGAAATTGAGCAGAGAAACGGCACTGCAACCAGGGCATTTTCCAACAAGGCTGCGATGCTGGCGTGCCCTGGAAGAGGAAGCCACACATAAGCGGAAAGGGACTCGGTGCTACACAGCGCAGAGCCCCCGCCAGCTCCAGCTCTGACCAAGACGCCCGCGGGGCTCGCAGGAGCTGCAGTCAGCCTGGGCGAGCTCCAGTCCCTGCAGGTGCCAAGGCCCTTGGACACCCAGACTCGCATCAAATGACAGCTCTGGGGGGAGCTTATACACTCTTCCCACATCCCACCGATGCCCCCAGATTACCCCCAACACCTAGTTTGAGGAGAACATGATGTAAACAGCTATTGCCCTATTTCACGGAACAATGACAAGAAAAATAGTGCATGTTTGGGCCAGCAAGATAGCTCAGTGGTCTAAAGCACCTCTCAGACAAGCTTAGGCGAATGCAGGGGGTCATAGTTCAATCCCCGGCATCGCATGCCACACCAGCTCTATCCTCAGGATAGACTGAGCTGGCCAAAAAAAAAAAAAAAAAAAAAAAATGTATATTCACTTTAAAAGTGAATTGTTATTTTCTGATATTTTTGATCGGTAGGCATTTGACTGCTCAGATACAGAACCCATATGTATGGAGGGCCGGTCTACAATATTAACGTTTTAAATATACCCTAAAAATGCAGACTTGGGCATTCCAAAGCCGATGCACTCAACACCATTAACAGAGAAAGCATAAAGTTAATATGGCTGTATGAAGGAATGCCAAATGGCTTTTGATAGAATTCAATATCCATTTATAAGTACTGCACACATGAAAGGTAGAAATGCCTTTATATTTTAAAGAGCATTTTTAAGAAAATTGTACTTAACATGAAATATTGAATTCTTTTAGGCTGAGATATATCAATGAAAAAATAAGGTTATATGCTATCATCACTTAATTTTACATCACATTAGAATTCCAGCTCATTGTATGGTGAGAAGAAGAAATGCTATTGCAGTTATAAAACTGTCACTACTTATATACAATCTAAGTATCTATAGATAAATTATCATAGCTGGTAAGTCGAGCAAATTGTTGCATTTTGGCATTTCAATATTTACAGAATAAGCTACTAAAATAATCTCTTCAATAGCATCAACTATATTAAATGCTTAGGTAATAAGTATAAGAATGATTTAGAAGGCTTTTATACTAAAAAAGCCCATGGCATTTCTGGGAGAAATTAAAGAAAACCTCGCCAAGGGAGGGGCACACTATACACATGAGCTGGAACGTGACTACTCACTCCGAACCTAACCATAGGTCAGTGGATTCTAAATTTGAGCTACCTTTTTTTTTCATTTTTTCTTTTTGTTTGTTTGTTTTTTCAGAACCGGGGATTGAACTCAGGTCCTTGAGCTTACCAGGCATGTGCTTAATCTACTGAGCTATCTTCCCAGCCCAACTTCTTTTTCCATATGCTGACTTTGAAAATTTGAACTTAAATTGTAATTGTCAACATTAGATAGTAGGTGAGTGGACATGATCAAAGTGCATCGTAAACACTGGAACTCAACCTTTTGTAAAATTAATAGACACTAATGACAAAGGAAAAATAGGCATGAATGTTGGGGAAATAGAAACACTCTTGAAGAAAAAGCACAATCTGGGAGTGGCTTCATACCCTGAATGTCCAGCGATGGCATAAGGTTTGGTTAATTGATAGAGTGGTGCTGGCCGGAGGGAAACACTCACACTCCCAGTGTGTGGGAAAGGGGCTGGAGGGATTCCAGCTGAGACATAACAGAGCAACTCTACCACAGTTGGGTAGGAAGAGGAGAGGGGTGAGTTGTACACGTCTGACCCCCTAAAATGACAGAAGAATTCAACTAAGTTTAGTGCATCTACGTCCAGTCCTAATGCGTATCCTGAAACAGGGTGCAGTGAACTTGAGTTTTGCGACTTACTATGTTGTGGAAAATAAATACTGCTGAGCTAGCTCCTTCCCCAGAGAGCTGCCCACCTGTGGTGTTCACACCCCCTACACACACACACACACACACACACACACACACACACAGAAATTTAATCAGTAACTGCAGCACATTGCTAAAGAGGTGGAAGCCAGCAGTGCAGAGCAAGTTGGCTATATCTCAAGAGCTGCCATTCCAGTATTTATGTCATCTTGTATGTAGTAACTCTTTACTACTGTAGAAACATTTTTTAGCTGACATCTTTGTGTATATTAACCTATTCAAATACTATGCGAGTACCCTGAATTGATTACAGATTCATACATATGATACACAACATTCTGGCCTCTAAGTTGGACTAAAGATTTGATTTGAATTTTGGAATATTGTTTTGAAATGCTTGATTTGATTTTAATTAATATTAAATTAATTTTCTGAATATTGTTTAATTATACTTTTTGTTTTATGATTCATACTATATCTCTGACTTAAAATCTACTTGTAAGATATGGTATGATATTTTCCTAGTATTAGAAACTTTAAAAAGAAAAAATTATATATATATATATATTATATATATATACACAAGGATACATATATATAGGATAGATATATAGCCACTTTGTCTTAGTTCACTGAGAATAAAAGTTTGTAGTGAGATTGTTTAGACAAGATACCAGGTCTGCACCTTTTCCTCTGAATAACTATTATAAAGACAACAATATGCATAGTATTAACTGTAACCATCCTACTAACCTGTTTTAAAACTTTTTCATTGGTATTTTATCTTTTGTCTCATTAAAATAAATTAAATGATAACAAAGAGAGCGAAAGAAAAGCAGAACATCAACGTCCCGCCAGGAACGTCAGACTGAGGAAGCAGTGTGTAGAAACCGGCCTCCTCAGCCTCTTTCTGTACGCTTTTTGTGCGGAGTCACCCTAGGGCAGGCCTTCCTCACCCTAGGCCACGGCTGCTATGCCCCAGGGTGTGGTACCCCAACCATATCCAACCAAGCTTCCAAAATCTCAAGTCCACCAATGTCACTCGCCACACTCTCCTGACGTGAAACGTAATAATTATGTACACTCCACAGGCACCTACACACGCCATGTAACCTGTGCAGGGGACCGGAGGAAAACAGTATAGAAATGCATGGGAGAGAGATTCAGAGTCCAAAGAAAACAGAGTATTAGGCAAAGGAAGGAAAATGTGGACATAAAAAATAACTAAGTAGGAAAATGTGAACTTCTTTTCAGGAAAAACTCCCTACAGGCATGAGATAGGTAGAGTCCTATGGGATGCAGGATATGCAAGGTTGGTGGGAGAGAGAAAAAGGCAGACAGAGAGAGAGAGAGAAGACTAGAGGAAGAAACAAGGGGAACAGGAGGAGGAGGCGCAGGAAGGTGCTCAGCACAAATTTCCGGAAGGCTGGAAGCAGAGGATCCCGACACACGGCTCCCGCAGGAGTTTGCAGCACCAAGCAGCATCAGGACGAGACCTCTTCATTCACAGTGGATCAAAGTGCCGCTTCACCCAAGAGACTGCAGTGGTGCGCACAGAGAAGGGGTCCAGCGGGGTTGTCCTTCCCCCTACAATGTTTCCAAGGTAGTTTTTAAATATAGTTTTGTGGGTTAGGCTTTCATTAGTCTATGCCAAGGGCACTTGCTAGAGCCTTTTGAAAACCAAGTAAAATGGGCAATAGATCTGAACATCCCCCTGCCTACCCTTAAGACTGAGAGAGAGGATGAAGATTATGGCGGAGCTGTGACAAGACTGTGAGCTAAGCCCAGGAAGCAGGCGGGGTTTCCCGGGCTCTGACAGGCAGCGTGGGCAACACAGCGCTGTCCTCTCTTGGGCAGAGGGCAAGGAAGTTCTCCTTCCATGGCCTGCTGGCCCCAAAGAAAGAAAGGCTGGAGCTGAAGTGAAAATAAGTCTACTTTCCCCAGCTTCTCCAGTGGAGTAAGCCCACCTTCCCTGCTGGGAGTGGGAAGCAGAGACCGGAGACACCGGATGTGTCACCCTGATCAAGTTCCCCTACCCCAGGTGTCGGCAGATGGAATGGTGGGAAGGAGCCAGCGTAGACAAGTCATGTTTCTGTCTGCTTCAAGAACGATTCCAAATATAATTGCCACTCCCTTTATACTAACAGATATTCCCACATATCACAAGTAATAGAATAATGATATTTTGATAGGACACTTTATCCAACTATTTAGCCCAGTAACAAACAAAAATATTCAACATGGAAAGAAATTATAAACTACAGAGCAGATGAAAGCAACTTTAAGAAATCACACCTTCTTTGGATTATTAAATATCAGTTTCTTTGTTTCTACTAATTCTCTGTAAAACTATGATTTTTTGAGTTTTGTTCAAAGATTGTTTTACTGAATCTTAATGCTAACCAAAGCCTATTTGGCCTGCTAAGGGGAAAATAAAGATTGTACACTAGCACTGATTTTCCTAACAAATCTCATAAATTGTAACTTTCAAGAATGTAGGAGTCAACCTCAGTAGAAGACCACTGGTTAGTCGTGAGTCACTTACTGAAGTCACAGGTCCACTGCTGTCTTGTGTGGTGGTGTTGGGTATGTCTGAGATGGTTTTTCAGGCCTCGAATTTAGGATCCGCACAACATGACCCCCAGGGTCACTCCCAGATCTGGGGTTTGATGCAGTTACTTGTAATCATTTCTGATGTTATTAAATATTCTCAGTCATTCATGAACTAAGTTAAACCCACCTTGAAATATCTTCGTGTTGATTATCTTTTTCTCAGTGTTCCCCTAGACTCTCATGCTAGACCCCATAGTAAATACATGCTACACATCTTCACAAAATAGCTGTGCTATATCCTTTATTAAAATGGCAACAGAACTGTCAATGTTTGGTTACCATCTCCTTACATTATTGTCCACTGCTAAGTAGGTCTTACACTTTCTTTAGTACACACTTAGAAGAATCTGTAATCGACCTTCACCGCGGTCAGATTCACAACCAGAGGATGGCAACACTAAAAATGAGCACCACAATGAGTATAAACTCTGCCACTGCCTAAGAGATTGCTCATGTAAGTGGTCGGTAGAGATTTGTGGGCCCCACCTCAGCTGACTGGCCAGAGCCCATCAGCCTTTAGAGGGAATCAGGTAGTGGTAAATGCGGACAGAAACCCTGGGTCGCCCTTGGTACCTCGCCAGGAGGCTTCACGACAAGGACTTGCCACCTCCAAATATTTGGAGAGCATAAGCTCATTAAAATGAAAATAAAGCACAAAACCAAATAACAGCAAGGCAGGAATGCGAGGATGCAGTTAGAAGCCTGGCACAGCAGTTAAAAATTTCCACAGATTTTTATCAGCATTTGCACTGGCGAGATTCTGAAAGTACAGACAAAGTCTTCTTCAGTAATAGTCATTCATAGTAAAAATGACTTTTTTTTTTTTTTTTTTTTTTTTTTTTTTTGAGACAGGGTCGTATTATGCAGTTGAGTTGCCTTGAGCTCACTTTTGTAGCCCAGGCTTGTCTTGAACTCACACCAATTCTCCTGCCTCAGCTTCCCAAAACTGACTTTTTCTGTTTTTAGAGTGTTTAATTTTTTTTTTTTTTACATTTTTAAAAATCTTCCTTTTTTAATTTTTGTTTTTATTTTTTTTTTCAACTTTTCTTTCTTTCTGTTTCCAGGGGTTCTCAGGGTGAACCTTCAGGGCCTCCAGCTGGGGAATCCTCTCCGCCACCACCCCTGACCAGGCCGACCCATGACCATGACGTGCTGACTCACGCCGCCAACTCTAGAAACAAGACCAAACCGACTTATCCGTTTTGATGATGAAGCAGCTTAAAGTTTATTTTTCTCGCTTCATAATGAACCTTAAGCCAATGCCTACGTTTCACATCTGCAGAAGCAAGTGCGCTCTCTGGAACAGAGTCTTGAACTCACCTGATACGCCCTTAGCAGAGAGCTGACAGCCTTTGAGTTGTTGAAGAAGAGGAGACCGGTCCGTGTCAGCGGCCTGGCTCTTCCTGCTGGCAGGACGCTCCCTGCTGTCCCTGCTCTGCTGTCCCCACTCCTCTCCGAGATGCCCCCACCCGGAGAGGCTGGCGAGGGCGAGAAACGGCGATCTCCGTGGGCTCACGGCAGGTCAGCGGCCCTGTCCACGGCGCCCAGCGGCCGGCTCTGCTCCTCTCCCGCAGCGCCGCACCCAACGCCCAGGCCTGGCCGCAGAAGCCTGCTAATGAGCGCCCCAGCCTCCGAGGAGCTGCAGGCCGTGCTGCTGACAGAGCGGTTGCTGGCTGGGCTTCAAGGACACTGACGACCGCGGAGCGCGGGCTCGGCCCTGCTATTAGAACACCAACATTCTTTCTTCTCCACTCTTAATGGGACTCGGAACACAGGCTTTGGAGTAAGTAAAATGATGTATGCGCACAAAGAAGAGTCATTCTAGCCAGCTAATTAGTCCATCTTGATAATTAATAGTATATGTAACAGTGTAAATGTTGGAAAATGCATTTCTTTTCTCACAGTTTAACGAGACCGTAATGAAGCTCAGATACGCCCGAGAGCTCAGGCCGAAGCGTCTATCGAATTTAAATTAGGGAAAAGCAGAGTGTGCCCCTCAACAGCCGCGGCCCGCCCATCGCAAATGCTGCTGGAGGCCTCCCACATTGATGCCCATGACACAGGACTGCAAGGGTCAGCACGTTCGCGCCCCGTAGGAGGGGCGTGAAGGCAGCCTCCGGCCTCGGTGGGGCTCTGCGGGCGGAGGCAGCACGGCGCGCTCGGGGGAGAACGCGCCATTTCCCAAATCTGTGCTGTTCATTCTGGGACCCCTTTGCAGACCACGCAGCGCTAGCACTGAGGTCGGGCTAGTCCCGCGATTCCTCTTTCAGCCTGAAGCTGCGCCTTTCCATACTTGGCTCCAGCCCAGCATTCTCGCCACCAACGTGAAAGGATACCTGTTGACCGGGTCAGTTGGGGTACCGTGAATGTAATTCACACAGCAGATGTCACCTGAATTTTCCGTATTCGTAATAGGTGCTTGCAGCGTGCCTGGGCTGGGTCATCCTGGAGGAGACAGCACCCTCACACGCAGCTCACAACAGCAAGGCTCCGCTCGGTTGTCCCTTCCGTGGCACCTGTCCTGGGCCCAGCCCCATCGTGCTTTGCGACTCTGCGCACTGTCCCCTTCTGAACAGCACTCGTGCAGACTGCAGCCGTTGTCAGAGGCTTTGGTCACCTCGCAGTGAAGCACATCCTGCGTAAAGCTGCAAACAAAAGCAACACGCACAGCTCTGGATCCCATTTCCTCAGCCAACAAAGCCGGCCATGTTGCCCAGCCAATGGGATTCGAGCACACTGAAGCCCTCCTGCCTGGAGGTGCGCAGCAAGGGGGGCGGAGCGGAGCAGAGACTGAGCTGCGCCGGGAGCCGCAGCAGTGTGCTCCCTGATTCTAAATAGGTCGCATCCTGTTCTCACAATGCCAAGTGTGGTCAGACCCATTCCTCACAAGGAAACAGCCCGGAAGCCTCCTCCAAGGCACGAGGCCTCCTGATGAGGTGAGAGGAGGTCCTGGATGCCTCCTCTCCACTGCCACCTAGCTTGGAGCGCAGAACTGCAACGCCCAGCCTGAGGGAGGGGCCCAATGGCGGCTGTCCATGGTCCTTACCAAGAGGACGGGGCCTTGCAAGCCCTGCGAACACCCACCTTTCTGGGAGTCGTTGAACACTGAGTGCTGGGGCCCCTAAAATGCTTAAGTGGAAGTGCTCACTCGCAGTGTGGCCGTATGAACAGACAGACTCTGAGGAAGAAGTTAAGGTTGAATGAGGCCACAAGACAGGCCTGATCGCGCAGGACTGACGAACTGCTAAGGAGATGCAGACCCCTGACTCTCGGCCTCCCTCCTCCCCCCCCCGCACTATAAACACACATGCACCACATGCACACACACACCACACGCACATACTACACACATGAACACCATACATGCCACACACCTAAACCACACACACACACCACGCACATCACACACGCCAAGGAAGGCCCTCATAGCATGGAAGTAGCCGGCAGTCTGCAGGCCAGGAAGAGAGCTCCCGAAGGAACGCCCCACAAGAAGAGACCTGCATGTTATGTTCCATGTTTCCATGCTGTGGAACTGTTGAAGTGAGGCTGGGGTATGTTTGTGCTGGGCGGCTGTGGATGCCGCCCTGGCTGCTCTTGACTGCAGGCCCTGCTCCCCGGGGAGCAGCCGCCGGCCCATGCTGCCTGGAGCCTGCGCACTGCCCTCTCGTGTCCTGTCTCCGTTGTGCTCTCCAGGACAACACTGGGGCACACAGCCTTCTTGGAAGATGACCAGCTTTCACCCCTTGCTTTCTTCTCCCAGCCAGAGAGGCCCAGCAGTCAGACCAAAGTGGCAAGGAGGACACGAGAGAACGGCGAGGACTTGGAGGTGGGTCTGTCAGCATCGACGGGCACTGCTCGGGATCATTCCAGGAGTAAGCCTCAGCTTCCAGTCTCTGGCAGTCTAGGGCTGTGGTGGGATAGGCTGGCAGGAAGCCCAGAGGCGGAAGGGCTGTCAGTCAGGGGCTGCCCTATGTACTGTGCATCACAGTGACCAGCTGCTCCTAAGAGACCAGAAGCCACCAGAACAGTAGAAGGAACTGTTACCTGGGTAAGTAAGATAGAAGGACACTGCCCCAGGAGGTGGGGAGAGAACTTTCTGTCACAAGATGAAGCTTGAAAGGCTCAGCTCCATACTCCTCATCTGGCTAAAGTGGACACCATCTCTTGCCTGCCACAGCGCCACATCACCTGTAGGGGACACAGCCCAAGATATCCAATACATACGCAGCCCCCCAGTATGCCAAAGCTGACAGATACGGTTAGCGCCACACACACACACACTCAGGGTGAAGTTCAGCCTATGAACTAAGCATAATAAGAGATGGCTAGTAACTACTAGTAAGAGAAAAGGGGTAAGATGTCATGAAATAGAATTGCCAGCCTGACAGTATTGCATTGGAGGCCACTGCTGACTAAAGTCAGGGTTGGGAACAAGCTGTGGGATTCCAGGACCATCAGCCTGATAACTTGCATGGCTACTCCTGCTTACTGGGCAGGCAGCACACACAGCTACCCATGTGCACCGAGCGAAGGAGGGCTTTAGGTCCCCAGCCAGGGGAGGAGGGGGAGCAGGATTGCAGAACAGCAATTGTGTCAACATGCCAGGGGCTCATTTTGGAATTTGCAACTCATTATTTTTGGAAGACAGTTGGTTGCAGTTAACTGGAACTCTGTAAAGTGAAGCCACAGATAAGAGGAGAGGGTCCTTCACGCATGACATGCAGCAGCCAGATGTGCCATGAACAGTGCAGATGTTTCCAGAATATTCCTCCAGGTGAGTCAGCGCATCAAGCTTCCAAGAGTCATGACTTTAGGCTTGTGTTCCTGGGAAATCCACCCAGTTGAAAGAATTCCCTAGATTCTATGTGTATCAATTTGCAAATTTTCACAATAGGACGTAGGATCATAACTTTGCTCATGTTCAGGACATTTGCTTTCATTAGGCGTAGGAACAAAGCCTTTGAAGTTTCACCATTTAACAGTTGGAGCCTGGTTAGGACAGTAAGTGTGTTTAGCAACTAAGTATGAGAGAGAGAGAAAGAGAGAGAGAGAGAGCGCTCAGGAAAGAACTGGCTGTCTTGCAAGCAAAAATAAAACTGAGTAAAGCCTGGGGTGGAGGGGGAAATCAAAAGCCTTTTAACATAAGCTATCATCTCTGCTCATATTTCATCGGTAAAACTGCAACACATGCCAAATCATACATCAGTGCAAAAAAGACATATAAGTCTTTCCAAAGAAAAAGTAGTGAAAATTTTGAATGAAAATACAAGCAGTCATAAGGCTTTACACTATACAAAGTTCCACTCCCCCAACCACGGGTAGGAAAAGCGACAGCGCCATCAGCCCCAGTATGCAGAGCGTAAAATGACAGCTTAGCAGATTTAAACTGGAACCAGAGATCACAGAGCCACGAGGAGAAAACTCAACCCCAACCCCAGATGTCTGACACGGATCACCACGTCTCATCTGCTGCAGGCGGCTGCTGCTCAGGAGAGACCAAGGCGACGTGGCACAGGGCAGGGAAGCTCCAGGAGGTGGGACACGCCAAGGTGAGGGATAACACGTGTGTCCTGACGAGTTTGGGGGTTCATCCTACAGCTGTGTGAGCTCCAGAAGATCACTCAGTGTCCCCATGACCCGTATCATCATCTGTAAAGTAGAAATTATTTTTATGTAGCATTTGACACGGATTCCCAGATACTGGTTTCATGCATATGTAGCTGCAGCTGCTTTGCAAATGAGATCGGGGGGTGGAAAAGTCGGAAGCGAGGCCAAGATATTAAGTAGGCGTCTTGCCTGGGCTCTTCTCTCTCCGTTGTGACTGTTTCTCACTATAGAAGGTGAAGTTTTAAAATGTATATGGTGCTTGCGTCCAGTTATATAATTAATAGAATCTCCACGTGCAGCCATTTCAATTCCTGAGCTTCTACATAAGCAGCAAGAGCACAAGATTTAGACAGGAAAAAGAGCTGCAAGAAGAACGCATGCTGATTTCACATCAAGTATAGCTTCCTTTGTATGTGGGACAGGAAGTTATTAACCTCATTTTTCTAATGAAGTAACTCTGATCCCAGAGATCTCACTACCTACACATTACAATCTTGGACTTAGAAGCCAGTGTGATAAACACTCAAAAGTTCTCATCCTAGATAATCATATTCTCTTAGTCCTTGGCATAACTGATATAAAAAACTTATCAGTCTCAGATACAGTGCGAGAAGGTGCCCTACACATGCTATTATAACACTGAGATGTTGACACGGCTGTAAGCCCCTGACGCATTCCCCTCCCTGTATTCACAGAAGTCAGTGTGATCCCTCCAGTGCAGCATGCAAAGCCATCCTCCATCATTACCCCGAGATCCAAGCTTGAACACACAGTAAGAACGATGTGTCCGGTGGAAAAATTTAACAACTATCGACATCACATTGCTATTGAGTCTGGACATCTATGCTTTGAACCAGCTGCAATTCACACATCCAGAAACCATAGAATCCTACACTCTGCTATACAAAGGAAATGATTCAGTGGGAAGAAAACAACTGTAAGCAACAGGCAAATTTAAGAATTTATTTCTAAAGCCACAAGAGTCATCACCATTGTGTGACAATGGCACGGGTTCCACTCAGCGAGTCCTGTCGGGATCAGACGACAAAGCACCTTCCCCACTTGGTTGAGTCTGCGGAGGGGAGACTTCACGCTCCTCCAGAGAGAGTCCACTCAGACGCTGGCCGGAGGCAGCACCCAGCTCACAGCCTCCTGGAAACCCACCGGCGTGCAAGCAGGGCTCACAAAGACGCGCGGAGAGAGAAGCAGCGACCCCCAACATCCACTAGATGCGGGGAAACATGGGCACGTTCCGGGCACACTACCAGCTGTTCCTGTTTTTCACCATAAGTAAACAGATGTCAATTTTTGCAAAGGAAAATTTGACCTAACCTGTCTACTTGTTGATAGGTGGGAGTTAAAGGCACAAAATAGCGCTTCTTACCTCTCATTCCTGTAAACTTCAAGAGAGCAAAAGACTCCAGTGCTGGTGAGATGAGGACATGCACTTCTCGGGCTGGGAACAGAATCTGCACGGGCTTTTTGTACAGCAATATGGCAGCACAGGCCACAGCCACGAGTACCTAATACTGACCGGTTCATGCTATGGGTTTGTTGTGTGGAAAGAGAGAATTCACAGGTGCACGTCCCTGTAAAGTTCCGAACCTGCTATGTCACAAGGAAAGTGTGGTATGAGGCAAACATTCACTAATAGCTTTTATCGATTAGCTCTATCCATATGGCAAATTACCATGCATTGTAGGAAAAGACTGGATAATTACATATTTTCATCACTTGAGCAAAAGCAGTGCACTGTACATATGTGCAGCTTAGCTCCATGTGTCATATAGAACATGCGTGCATTCAAACTGGCACTGTGGGGGGGGCTAATGCCAGCCGAGCTTCCCTCTGCCGAGCGGGGCTGCTGGATTCCTGGAACCTCCCACACTTTCGCAGATGCAAAGGCTGGACCAACCCCAGCTGCCAGGACCCAGCAGGCAAGGCAAGAGCACACACACACACACGCATGCACGCACACGCGTGTGCACCTAGCTACCTTCTCTGAGCATCTTGCATGAGATGCCTTTACAGGACTAACGGCTTTTCATCACCGACCAATACCTGGAGTAAAGCAAGGAAGAAGGGATCACCTTGGCTCAAGGGTACTGAGACTACAGGCTGTGGGTGCACAGCCCCTTTCTCTGGGTCTGTGACATGGCATACGGCATGGCAGAGGGAGGCCACTCACCTCACAGACAGGCAGACAGCTAGAAAGGAAGCAGCCGAGGACCAGAGTCGCTGTGAGGGCTCCCCCCTTGGTCTCCTCCTTCCACCCCTACAGAGCCCCAATAATGCCATCTGGTGACAAGCTCCTCAATGCAATCGCCCACAGCGGAAGGAGAGCCCCTGAGATCCAGTGTCTTCCGAAAGCCTCGGCCATGCACACAGTGATGCTGGGGAACTCTAGATCCGGGCACTTTCATGACATGATGACCAAGATGCGGAGGAGCTTACATGCCAAGGTTGCTGCCGATTGGTGTCATACCAGCAGCAGAAAGCAGGATTGGGGCGGGCAACGGGAAATGATAGTGTGCTACAAACAGATGCCATCCTACAAGCCGGCAGGCGCAGCGTGTATCAAGGCGCTTCTTCCTCCTCCCTTTCTGTCCTAGTGGCAAGGCTCTGCCTAGGCCCTTGCACATGCCAGCAAGCATTCTTCCACAGCTGCACCTGTCCCAAAAGTGTTTCTTTTAAGGTTTACCATCACAGTTTACGCTGACGACACCTGCTCCTCTGCCTCTCTTTTTGCTATAAACAGGAGTTTGGGTATGGAATTGGATGTTAGCCAAGGCCTAGCTCAGCCTCCCTCTCACGTTGCAAAGCTGGGCTGTGCATCTGGATCGCCTTCATCAGGCTCCAAGCGCAAGACAGGGCGGTGAATTTCCCACGCACAGAGACGAGAAGGGGGCAGCCGGTACATGCAGCACCGCGAGGGAGCTCTGCATTTGCTGCAGACATTTCTGGGGGCCTCTCCCTTTGTCTGTGAGCTTAATAAATGCCCTAACTTTGTCCTTCGCATCACAATATTTGAAGAAAGGCTCCGGCAGGCCACTCTAAGCTGGTAATGCAGTGCCTCAGAAAATAAACATTCTTTTCAGTCATCTCATTAATCGTGGCCACTTCCTCCTCCACCTCAGGCAGGCTGTTCCAGAGAGGGCTCTGTCCAAGTGACAGAGTTCTAGGAAAATTGCCACTCAGGCTTAGAAATGAGCCTTTTCCATTTCCTGACAACCACTGATCTCTCTGCCATCAGGCAATATCTAAAATATTTATGCGGGCCTTATCTTATAGACCAATTCCCACTGAATCTTGGAGGCTGTCAATGTATTTTTCACCTTTGAAGGAAAGGCTATCTTTCCCAAACAGCTGCGTTTTATTGGTCAAGGGTCATATTATCACCACTTAAAACAATTATCCGGGAACTTTGGCAAGTTACCATGCTTTACCTTTTATAATATAACCTCATTCATAAGAAATTCAGAAAAATAAGTTTGAAAAGAATTCAGCATGATAGTTGAAAATTACACTTAATAAAACAGAGAGAGGACAAAAATTATAACTGTGAGTGTAGCTAACCACAAGTAATAAGGCTGGAACAGATTGTTAACAAAATCTCACTCCTCGCACTGTCCCTTTTATGCTTTTCTCCACGAAGGGCCACACCGAAATGCACGCAGTGCTCACAGACCCCGCCTGCATTCCAATTCTGCAAGCTCCTGCTTTCTCCGCCCCGGTTCCTGTGTCCTTTTTAGTTTATCCTGACCTTCTTAGCTTATGCCCTGAGCTCTGTATGCATTTATTTGTAAGCCACTGTATCATTTGCTATTTAAGAAAATTTTTATCTTTGAATTGTTATGCTTCTGTTTTAAAGAGACTCCCTGTACTGCTTATTTTTCTCACCGCATAAGGTACACACAGATCTCTTTCGGTCCGGCTGGCTTCCTCGAGCGCCCCGTGTGCTGTAGTAAGCGACCTCGTGCTATGCTCCCCTCCGTCTGCACAGATCAGTGCAGTTCTAAATGCTGTAACTTCGGAAGCCCCTTGAAGGCCCCTGAAATCCAAGCAGATGAACTGTTGCTCTGCCCACGCAGATCTCTTCACATCTTACCTGCCCAGCTCTAAAGGTATGTCATCGATCTTTCAGTAGTTTGTACGCTTTGCTAATATGTTCCATTTGAAAATCTGTACGTGGTTGTCGTAGAAAAGCTGAAAATTACAAGTAAAAACCCACAATTACAATTCCAACAACAGGGAGAAGCACAGTAAACATTCTGACAAGCTTTTCTGTGCATCGATTTTTACACAGGGGTAAATTCTATACTTTTATTTAATATTATAAAAAGCATCACGTTTTCCACTCTATAAAAAAGTATCCTCATGACTGTATAAAAGTTTTAATGAACTATATTACGCTGCTCTGAACCATCCCTCTCATATAAATACTCAGCCTGGTTACCATAGCCACCATTCTTATCAAAACTTCACTGAACATGACGCCATCCGTGTCACATGTTAATTCTTTAGCACTGCTTTTAGTAGTGACATGGATGATTAGTCATCATGAACAGTTTAGTTTTTTAACAAATCCTGCGAGCTCACCTTCGAGAAGGGCTCCACTGTGCTGGGTTCTACAAGTGCAATATTCACTGACCCATTATAGCTCTGTCCACCGTTCATCTTTATTATCTGTAGACCAACACTGTTCCTCATTTTTCTTTCAATTTGCCTTTCTTTGACTTCTCTTTCTCCATGTACTCACTTGTCGCAGGGTCGCACCACACAGCCCAGACGTGTGGTGATCCTCCTGCTTTCAGCCTCCCCAGCGCTGGGATTACAGGTGTGTGCGACCGTGCTGGACTCTGGATGCTTCAGCCTGCCTGGGGGCAGGCCCGGGGGTATATGGTGCTGGGGATCGAACCATGGCCCCTGTGTTTGCCCAAGCTTGCCTCCAAGGGTGCTTTAGTCTGCTCAGCTATCTAGCCAGTACCCCTTCTGTTCTGCTTTGACATCTTAGCGACTTGCAATTTTTATTTTCTTTTATCAATTCTTTTCATATATTGTGAAACCCCATTATACATCTAAGTTATGTAAGCATTTTGTATTTTAGGGTTATAAGTTGTGTTTTTATCATTTCTGGAAAATAATTCCCCTGAACTGATGCCTACCCTGAATGATTTGTCTTGTTGGTTTTGAAGAAGCAAAGTGTTTTAAACTTTTTTTAAACTCAATTTTGGTTTTCTCCTTTATAATATTTTCCAAGTGCTTTTAAGGTTATAATTCATTTCAAACTGATAGGCAAGATAAGTGTTAAATTTTTCCATTGTTCTGTGGCTTGAGTTTTCAAATGTTTAATTTTAGTCTGGAATTTATTTTGAGAGAACATAAAGTTCTAAAACCACTTGTTTCCTTTATTTTTATGTAGCACATAACTAACCCAGTATCATTTATTTATATCTCATTATTTTTATCAACTTATATTTAATCACTACTGTTTGTCCACCAGTTTTTCCATCTTTTCATTTCATGTAACAAAATCTTATTAATTTCGTTATCATTTTAGCATATCTTAATACCTCGTAATGCTGAAGAAAGTAATATTTTCACGTTTCCATTATCCTCAGTTTAACTAAACATGTATTTATCATAGGATAAGGTTAAGAAATTTGGTTTGCATGATTCAGTATACAAAAAATAAATTCAGCATGATTTTGGAAAGTCTATGAGGTGATTGTGGAAAAGGCCCCGCCCTAGCCGTTGTCTCTAGCTGGGCCGGGTGTGTAACTCCCGCTCCATAACAAAGGAGAGGTTGGCGCGGCTCCCTCCGCAGTCCGTGGCGGCTGAACCAAGGCATGGCAGCATGGCAGAAGGGTCCGAAGGCGGCAAGCTGCTCACATCCGGTGGAGCGGAGAGAAAAGCAGAAGAAGGGCCCACCCTGGCAGACCGCGGCCCCACCCCCCTCCAGTCCCCCTCTCAGCAGCGCACTGAGCCCTTAAGCTGGTAGTGGGTGAACCCCCAAGGAGTCAGCTCCCGTGTTCTAACACGTTCCCAAAGCCCTGCCCCTAGAGCGTGAGAAACTGGACAATGTAGATCCAAGCCCTAGCAGACAGAACCACAACTAACCGTAGGAGGCGGCGGCATCAGAAAGAGCTGAGGAGAAGACGCTGATCTCGTGTGGGAGACGGCACTGGCCCAGGCCGCGGCAGTGGGAGCGAAGGGCGTGAGTGGAGAGCCTCTGAGGCAGCAGCCAGCACTTCCGCGTGATGAGCACACGACACCTAGGGGAGGGGACACAGGGCCCCGCTGCTCTGCTAGGCAGGGACTGGGAAGGACCAGAGCGGCGTATTTGCTGGACTGCTACATCAGGCTTCTGCGACACAGGCGCCACCTTCAATATGTGGCTGACCCGATGTTCTCAGCGTAGTGTCCCCTCAGAAGACCCTCCCCAGACCCTTCCCTCTCCCTAATCTTTGCACGTTATGCAGCAGAAGCTGGTGCTGCACCCCGTCAGCGCCGACGACAGCCCCATCGTCTCCGCAGGGGGCGGATGCCCACGCTGCCTGGTTGGCCCGCCCCACCCGCCACGGTAGAAGCCACCCTGGAGTTCAGGCATGAAGCATTTACTACGCGCTCTTCCTTCCTTTTTGAAAAAATCCGTACTCTCAAATGTTTCCGGCAACACCTGCCTCTCTCTTAACCTGCTTCGGAGCAGAAGATATTCCGGGTCACCACACCCCAGCCTTGTCGGCTAACCAAGCGTGCCCCCAGATTCTTCCTGTGACTGGGGGCCAGTACTGGTGGGCCCCACTAAAATGACAAGTAAATGGCGGATGTCACTGGTTCATCCCAGTTAGACGTTCTTCTTGGGCCTGAGCATGCCACCGAGAGCGCTGCCTCCCTCTGACTTGCGGCACTTCCGGCTGCAGCACTGGGCCCTCAAGGTCGCTGCAGATGATGACCTTGAGGTTGTTGGAAATGTTTGAGGGATACGCCTGCCTGGTAGCCCAAAGCCACCTTCAACTACTCTGCAAGACATGCCCAGGACAAGGAAACTGTGTGACAAAGAATGCGTCCAGATAGAAATCCTGTCCAGGACCTAACTTTAACTCAGTTGCATTCTCTAGTGTAATGCCATGCAAGAAAGCAGGTGTGGAGGCTGAGGCAGGGCGACCTCACTGCGTCCGGGAGTTTGAGACCCACCTGCCTGCATGGCATGGCAAGGCTCCACGGCAAAGCAGTGTTGATTCATCTCATACAGACACAGATCACTCTAGAATGTTCCTCTGTCTGGGGCACTTAGCACAGAGGACCCCAAGTGTGCAGCCATCCTGCCGAGGGCCCAAGGCCTGCTCCCTTCCCCCGCAGCCACTCACACGGCGCCGGTTTTCTCCCACCAACACTCACAGCCAAGCCGGGTCATCCACAGCACCTCGTGGCCTATCCCTGCTTCCCACCCTCCCTGCGTGTGGCCCCTTCCCGACAGCCTCTCTTCCGCAGCGAACGTGGACCTCTTTCTGTCAGCTGCCAGGGGGCCTAGTCTGGCAGGCTGCATCTTTTATTTCTCTTCTACCTTATTGCCTACATGTTTCAGAGGAGTAAAAAAATAAGCGACAGCCTGCCTCCTCTCCCGCTGGCCCTTTCCTGCCTCGTGCGGTGCCCGCCCGCCCTGCTCCTCCCCTCGCCCAGCTTCCCGGGTGGGAGTGGGCAGGGGGTTCCTGTCCCCATCCTCCTCCTCCAGCATCGCCCCAGGCCGCCCCCTCCACAGCCGCGTTAGCTTCCGTTTAAGTCCTGCTCCCTCATGCTGCGAAGCTTGCTGGAGTCACCAGGAAAGCTGAATGACTCCAAGCACATACTAGGCAGAGACAGGCCAGCCTCAGGAGGATGGGACATAAGGTGGCAAACAGCCCTAAAGCAGGTCCTCCACCTCAGGCCCAGGGGAGGCTCTGACAGGCCAACGGCTACAGCCCAACCGAAGACAGCGCTGGCAGCTCGGAAGCCTGCAGGGAAAGTCAGCCAGAGCTCAGAGCTGGCCCAGGAGGCGCAATGTGAGCTGCCTGGTCCTTCAGGGAAGGGTTCACCAGCTCCTCTCAGGACCACAGCTCTGATCCCTAGGGTCAGGTCATCAGAAGATGCCTGTAAATCTGGGTCCTTGGGGCATCAGATGCTGTCTCTGTTACTCTTCTCTCATTGCTGGGGTAAATGCCCAACACGCAAAATGCAGGAAAGGAAGGTTTACTTGGCTCACAGTTAGTGCAGGCTTCAGTCCACACTCAGCTGGCTCCAAGGCAGCATGGCACATGGCAGCACAGAGCAGCTGTTCGTTGTGTCGGCAAAGAGCAGAGAGCAAAAGGCGCTGCAGTGGCGCAGGTGGCTAGTACGCCTCTCTCCCCTCCTTACATTGTAGTACGAGTTACCTGTCCCAGGGCAGGTGCACACCCCAAATGACCAATTATAAGCTCCAGAAGCACCTGTGAACTGAGTGAGGCTTTGGGGGACTCCTATACAGGAACCATGACAGGTGCCAAGGAGAGTTGAGGATGAGAGGTTCCGGAAAGGGCCTCACAAGGGGTCGGAGGCCTCCAGACTGAGGCAAGAACCTCCCACCAGGAGAGGAGGGTGGGAAGGAGGAGGCGTCGGGAGGGACCCGGGACGGTGTGGCTTTGAAATAGCTTTGGCGGGCCCAGGGGTGGTGCTGAGGGCAAAGACCCATCTGAGAGGAGTCCACAGAGGCGCGGTCACAGGCCCAGAGTCCAGGGCTGGCCCGGCGAGTCACGTAGGCTCACGCGGTGCTCTACGGCACCCTCTGGCCCGTGGGTCAGGGGCCTCTCTCTGTGTTTCTGCAAGCCCGAACTTCACACTCTGGGATTCAATCCGTGCGATGTAATTTCATCGGCCCAGCACTGCCCCTGAGAGCAGCTGGGAAAGTCACTGAAGCTGGTACATACTGGAGTCTTGGGTTGCTCCCTCAACCAGGTGATGGTGACGTGGCCGGCAACTTGGGGAGAGCCTCTGGGAGAACCAGTTTCAGTACCTGGACTGCTTTTCTCTTCATATGCAAAGATGGCGAGTTTGTGCAAGCCAGGAGCCCACGGCGCGGAGGCTGAGTTCAGCAGCCTCCTCCCGGCCGCCGCTCCTCCTCCCCTGCAGGACACCACTGGTCCCTCCTTTCCCTGCCATGGCCACCTCACCATTTGGCAGTATTGTTTGCCCCACACCTACCCCAGCTCTCCGGAGGGAGCCCAGCGCTCTGTGCACGCCCACCAGGCAGCACCTGGGGCCCTTGCCTGGCCTGTGCTGTCCCCTGCTGTCCCCACAAGCCCTGTCTGCCTCTCCAGGTCCCTGCCTGTGCCTCCTGTGGCCCTTTCCCTCCGCCCCCCCCCCACCTCCCGCTTTGCTGTGTGCGTGGCCTGCGCTCCGCCCCACCCTCCCTCAGGCACGCGCCGGGTTCAGGGTCCTGCAGAGCCTTCCTGAGCTCCCCTAAAGCTGCTGTGCCCCACGTGCCGCCGAGAAGCTTCCCCTTCATTCCTCTGTGTAGCGCGTTCCGTGAAGCTGAGAGGACTCTGCGCGCTCGCCTTCCATCCCGAGCCCACGGCCTTGGTGCGCTCTCGTCTGTGAGTCCCGTTGCGCACATGCGCACTTGTTCCCACACGAGCAGGACTCGGCTTGGGACTGAATGAAGGAATGAAAGGAGAAAAGTGGGGTAGCGGTTGGATCTTTACAGATAAAGGACGAAGTCGTGAGATGAAACGACTGGTGCAGAAACGCGGCCTCCTCTAAGAGCCTGAACACCACCGGGCAGCTGAAGGATCGGGGAAGCCCGGGAGCCGCTCCTCCTGCCAGTCTCATTAGTACAGGCTCCCAGGCACGATGAACTCACAAATAGCAACAGGTTAATAGCACAAGCTCTGCCATCTTTGAAACTCACCCTTATCCATTATGATTAGGAAATTTGTCAAATGAGTGTGCAAAATGAAGCCAACCCTATTATCTTAGTCTGGTGATGAAATTATGTGAATAATGGATGTAATTACCTTAGGAAAAGGCCTAGAATGTAATAAACCGGACATTATTGCTATCTGGGATCCTTTGCAGCCTTCAAAGTCAGTGATGTTTGTGACAGCCCGTTCACCGGCCTCGTACAACTTGGGCCACACACTAGTACTACAGATCCAAGTCAGCATGCAACTGAAGACCCGGCCCGCTGCCCGTTAGCATGAGGTTTCCTGACGGCGCCTGCCAGCTTTCAGACGCTGGTTCCCTGCAGCGAGAAATCCACAGAGATTAAAGCGCATGAGAGCGTCAGGGCCCTGGGCTGCACCTGGCAAGGCTCACACAGGAGTGGCCACCAAATCCCTCCCCGGAGTGCTGGTGGCGCAGCAGAGAGCGTGGAACAACACTCGATCGCGTTCAAATCCCAGCGCCACGCTCGCTGCTGCGAGAACAGTGACCTTTCGCAAATCACAAGGCTCTTTGTGTTTGAAAATGGTCTTTGCCAACTCCAGAAGTTCTAAGCATTCAATAAACATAAACAGCAAATGTTTGGCGTTGCGAACGTGCAGTGTGTCCCGGCATCACTGCTACCCTTGCTTCTCAGGGACATAATGTGTGTGCAAGCGCTACGTGCGTGCGAAAGCCAACCGACAAAGGTGTTGTGGTTGTTGTTGCTGCTGTTGTGTCTGCCACTGTAACTCATGATTTACACAGAAACACTGATCAGAGGAGAAAAACATACATTAGAGCCAGAACAATAAAGACAGCACCGAGGCTAGCTCACGGGTGCAGAAGTAAACACAGTAAATTCAAGGGAAACGATCGCAGATTATTCTGACCTTGCAGTGGAATGTGGAAAGAACAAAACCGACAGGTCACCAGGCAGCTCCTGGGGAGGAAGGAGGCCAGGCAAGGAGAGGAGAGGGCAGCCTTCCACCCTCAGACCACAGAGGCGGGGAGGAGAGGGGCCAGGCACCGCAGGGCCCAGCAGCGCACTGTGTGCTTGGCACTGCCAAGGGCTGTGCGAGAACACCACACCCAGGGTGAGTGCACAACGATAGCTAGGCATCGAGGCAGGCAGGCAGAGTGCCTCATGAATGGCGATTCCAGAAACGGTCTCAGGTAAAGAATGCTGTCCTGAGAAAGAAGAGCACCGCCCTGTGACTTGGAGCTAAACCTCTGCTTGTTGCTGCAGGGCAGCCTGAGACCACCGGCCAGCACCTCCTCCTGGGACCTTGCTTGGCACTGAGATTAAGCAGCGAGTCCCACAGCTAGCCATCCGTGCTGTCCCGACCAGCCCACTGGCCAAGACTGACACTTGGCAGGGGGCAAGGTGGACCACGGGTGGCGACCTCTGCCATGCTGCTTGCCCAGGGCTTGCTGTTCCCTGCAGCCCCACCTGCGCAGGGTTTGCGCCAGGCGGCAGCAGGTCCAACAGCAGGGACGGGTGGCCTGCAGCAGAAGGGCGGGGCCCTGGGTGGCCCAGCTAGGACACTGAAGCATGCTTCACAGGAGCAGCATGGCAGGCGAGCCCTGCGAGTAGCTCACAGCATAATCTCACTCTGCAAATAAACGCGGGAGCCCTGAGCGCGGAGACGAGCGGATTCTAGGGAACATTCCCTCCTCCGTGGGGCAGAAGAGACAGACCTCGGCCTCCGAAGGCCCCCGCTCCCCTGCCACCGTTCCCCTGGGTAAATGCGAGGTTGCACCCACCTGAGGGCACCCGGGGAGAAAGCCTTCAGAGCCGCAGAATGTCGCTTCTTTCACACCACAAAGCAAGCGCCCTGAGAAGAACGTGCTGGTGCGGGAGGCAGCGCTGCTCGCTTCCCACACAGGATCCTGAGAAGCAGCTGCTAAAAGCCTCCCCCCATCCTGAGGCTCTCCGGTTCCGCAGCTGTCACTACCTTTGTGCTACTACATTTGTAAATTTTTCTCTTTTCAAAGTCACAATCTGTTCCTCCTCACCAACCATGCCACCCAGCCACTTCCCTGATGAGCATGGGTAAGTTGTACTATTTTGGTTGCTCGATTAGACTCAGAAGAAAGCAATGCCACTCCCTGGCTCCCCTCAATGGGTGGAAATTGCTGGTTTCCTCTACACGTCAGGAGCCATTACCGCGGAGCTGGCGGGCCTGCCTCCGCCCTGCCGCGCAGCTATAATCTCAATCAAGAGTTTCTCCCTTTTCTCTAAGATTTCCTAGGATTTGACTTGTAGAGAAATCACCCTATCAATCTGTATTTGATTTTCTAAGGAGGAAGTTATTCCAGAACTTTCTAACAACACCACAGTACAGCCTTGCTTTCTCCCAAAAGGTCTTCATGCTTCCCGCTGTGTGGATTTGGTGCTTTTGCCGTGAAGGAGCATGAACTCAGTCGTGGTTAACACATGGCACAGGTGCCGAGTCAGCAGTCTTCTCCACAGATCTTCGCGTGATTGTGCGCCTTGCTGTGGGAGCCCAGTGCTTCCGCAGGCTCTCGGAGGGTGTGGATGGAGTCTTCCTCCCTGCAGACAGGAGAGGCAAGCCCCAGTGAGGCCCAGTGAGGCCCAGGGACTGGGTGGCGGTAGGCCAGTGGGCACCGGATTGAGGAATCACCCTGGTAGAGCTTGTTCACTGTGACAGAACCAACAAGAGAACCCCAGGTCACACTGGCTCTCAGCAGACTTTACAGTGGCAACCAAAGAAGGACAGGTAGGACAAGAGGGAGGCTCAGGGGACAGTGGCACGAGGTGCACAGGGCTGTGGCCAGGATGAGACGGACCAGCCCCAGAGCCCTGGGGCTGGCAATGGCCCGATTCCAAGGAACTTGCCAAGCCTTCCACAGTGCCCAGTGGATGCCATCACAGCGGGTGGCCCTGAGGTGGCGATGAGGACTGGACACTGCAGAGCAGACCCGGCTGCAGATGCTGGGCCTTCACAGCAGGTCTAAATACACTGAAGTCCTTAGGCCTGCAGGATGCACAAGACTCAGTTCTGATCAATGTGTGCCGCTGTGCAATAAGACCTGACCACGACAGACAAAGCACTTCCACAGCCGGAAGCTCACCAGCCCTCCCCCAGCCAGCCAGGCCTGTGCTGACTGATCACGTGGCCACGGCCCTGTGGCAGTGCTGCTGCTCCAGCTTCTGTGGAGGCGCGCTTTCCGCACCCTCTGACATTCGTGTTATACTTACGCGCTGTCCTGTGAACAGGGCTCAGGGGTCGTCACTCGCATTTCTTATGCTGAGTAGTATCTTGGTGCATGCATGTATAATTTGGTTTTGAACAAAGATATTGCTTCTGATTTTGAACCATTAGGATAAAGCTGCATTACGCCTTCTTGTCCTGAGGTTGTTTGCAACTGTACGATTTCATTTACACTGGGTAGATATTAAGGATCATGACGTCCTCCTGTTGGTCTGGTCCCTGTTCACATACTTCACCTTTGAAGAGCCTGCCACAGGAGCTGGCTGAAGTGTGGACACTGTTTTTCACTCAGTCTAGTGACTCAGGATCATTCCAGTTGTGCTGAGTGCTCACCAACATTTTCAGTTGTTTGTCTCTTCTGTTTTAGCGGTTCTGCCGAACATGAAGCCGTGGTCCGCGTCTCCCCCATCACCTGATGACACTTCACGTCTTCACGGATGGTCGCTGTATATCCACGTATCTCTTCTGTTACCTGCCTAAGTCTCTTACCTAATTCTCTTAGTTTTTCTCTGTTTTATTGATTTGCGGAAGCCGCTGATATATTCTGGACACAAACCTCTTGGTGTACCTAAGTTATTCCAGCCCAAAGCTTGTCTTCTGCTGAGTCAGGAAGCAGTCAAGGCCCAGAGAAGCCCCTCTGCACATGTCTCTGTCAGTTTTCCTGCCTCAGACACCCAGGCCTGTGGTGCCCACGTGAGAATAATTAAATACAGATGCCCACAGGCAAAGTCTAGTTATGGATCATGACTTCAGAAACCATCTGGGAGAATGCCCAGAAACTTCCTCCTGCAGATGAAGAATGACATCCTGGCCAAGAAGAACAAGACGTAGCAGCCTCTGAGCTAAACCTGAGCCTGGAGCTACCGAGCAGCCTGCGACTGCTGGCCAGCCCTCCTCCCCAGGACCTGAGCTGGCATCTGGCCGGGGCAGCAAATCCCAATTCATTGCGCTCCCTCCACTGCTGTGCTGTTTTAATTATAACAGCTTACAGCAGGAGTTAGTCGAGTATTTTCAGTCCTCCCAATTCTTCTTTTTCGTGACAGTTTTAGCAGTTCTCAATTATTTCATTTCCATATAAATTTTAAACATTTCCACTAAAAGATTTGACTGAGATTACCATAGGGACTACGCTGATTCCATTAGATTTCCAACTTTTAATATGGTACATCCACTTAATCTGAGTGCCTTCGGTTTTACTCAGCAACGTTTTGTAGCACGCGGAGGTCTCACCTGCCTTTCTCAACATATATCCCCAAGTCTAGAAAACAAATTCGTTGACTCTATAAGAAAGTTGTCGAAAGTTTAACTTCAAAATTGATTGCTATTAATATATAAAATCATAGTTTATTATTATACCAATCTTATAGCCTAAGAACTTGCTAAATTTATTCATAAGTTACAGTTGATGTTTATCAAGTTTTTCAGCTGTCTTGGAAGGACTGTCCACACCGTCCACCGCAGCCAAAAGGCTCCCCTCCTACGGCTTCCTTCACATCCGCACGTTCCGTGCTTCCCTTTGCTTCCCTTTCCTCCCCTCATGGCACTAGCTACATCTGCTGCTGCGGTGTTGGACGTGTGGGTGGAGATCAGCGAAACTGTACTTGTTTTCTGTTTCTTAAATGTAAATATTTCTCATGTTGTACCTTTAAACCTACCTATGTTTCTAGATTTAAACTTTGTCTTTTGTAGAAAATGTATCTTTAGATTTCGTATTTTGCCCATTGTGACCATCTGACTCTTCATCCAAGTATTTATTGCATTTACATTGAATGGGACTGGTCATCTGTGGAGACTATAACTTTGCAGAGCTACTTTTATGTCATTTGTTTCTTTGCTGTTCCTCCCTTCCTGCCTCTGCTGAGTTCTCACCATACTTTTAAACATATTCTTCTTTAATCTTACCAGAGTTATAGATTTAGCTCTGCATTATTTTTAATGTTAACTCAAGGGATTGTAATATAAATCCTTAATTCACAATAGTCTGCCTAAAGTTGTTATACCGCAGTATGGAAAGCGAGAGGAATTTGAAGCAGTAGAATGCTTCCTCTAACCCTGAACCCCTGTTATTACCGTATATAAAATAAGGGTCAGGGAGATAGCTCAGTAGAATAAGTGCTTGCCTGTAGATAAAATACACATAGCTCTCCAGTACATCGTGACTGGTTTAGTTCTGTATGGTTATATCCCAAGAAGAGAACAACAGTCTTAGGCTTCACTTGTGTTTCTCCCTGGGCCATTCCCCTCCCCGTTACACGGTCTCTCCATTCTGAAATTCCCTTTCTATTTCTGGTAGTGCAAATCTTCCAACAATACATTTTTTTCAAATCTCCTATACCTGGAACTGCCTTAACTGCAACCTCGTTTTACTGAATGCTCTTACATACATAAAATGTGGAGCTCACCGGTTCTTTCTTTGAAAGAACCCCCCATTGACTTCAAGTCTCTGTCATTTGCAATGAGAAGCCAGCCATAATCTGCTCGTTGCTTCCCTACAACTGTCTGCTTTCTCTGGGTGCAGTCAAGGACTTTATCACTGAGTCAGTGGTGCAACCCGAGGGCCCACATTTGGGCTCCTTGGTATGTGCTCTGTATAAGTTGTTGCTAATATTTTTTCAGCAAATTCGTGGGACTTCTGACAGAACTGTGATAGCAGGTACTTGGGTTCCACTTTGTGCAGTGGGGGGGTGGAGGGGGATGGGGAGGAGCCAAATGCCCCTGACTGGGCTGTTTTCCCCCTCGGACTGGAACTGCAGGTGTGTGAGACTGTTTGAAATTGTTTCATGAGTCCAAGAATTTTGGGCCTTTTTATCCCTGATTCTTTTTCTCCTTGTTATTCATGCACCTGTCTGTAAGTGTGCTAACTCTTTATCTCTCACTAATCTACAGTAACCCATCTAAAGAATTTTTTATTTCATATACGGAGCTTTTCATATTTTAAGTGTTTCATTTGATCAGTTTCGATTGCACTTCTGTAGTTGAGCTTCTCCGCCAGTCTTTGCAGACCCTTAGGATACTGACAGCGGCAATGCTAAGGTCCACCCTGACTCTAATTTCAGATTTGTGCTCACTTCCGGGCCTGTTTCTGTTCTGCTTCATTCGGTTCTGCCGTTGACAATGGACCGTCTGTCTTCATGGGTCTTGGCCCTTGGACTATGCACTGAGAATTCTAGAGAAACATTTCTGAGCCTGCAGTTTCTTTCCTCCTCATAAGGAGCACTGAGCGTTACTTACGCAGATCTTGGCTTGTCACTTTGGACCTACAGATGCTTAGTTCACGTCCCCAAGACCTTGTGGCTGTGTGCAGTCGAGGGCCGGGCCTTCCCATCTGTCTGCGGCTCGTGCCTGCTGCAGCCGCTCCTCATTGTCCATGCTCTCCAGCTGTGGCTTTCTGCGGGGCTCCACGGGGCTCCACGGGGCTCCACCAGGGCCCTGTGCTGGCACAGCCAGCCACTTCACGGCGCTGCATTCAAATTTGAGGGCTCCATTCATTGCCAACTTATTCGCTCCAATTTTCAGCTCTCGCACGTTTTTAAATTCTGCCAATGACACCTCAAGCTAAGAAAACTACAGCTTGCTACTTGATTTCAGCCTCCCTGCAGGCCGCCCAGGGCAGCATGTCATGAATGCTAAAAGAAAGCTCCTCATAACCGCAGGCTGCGCTTACAGGGCCCAAAGCCCGCGCTGCTATCTGCTTATTGTCTCCTCCATGTTCTTAGATTGTGTGCGCGTGTACTTAATTTTGCCTGGAATTTTTAATTCTCGCCTGCAGGTGTGTTATTGTGAGAAGCTGCTCTTCACTGTTGGCCAGCAAGGTTCATTTTATGACAGCTAATTACTAAAATAAATCAACAGTATTATGTCCTCTTCTAGTCAACAAATGGTAACCTTTATGTTTTCATAAAAGCTTAGAGTGGATGAAATCAAGAGGCACTAGCAGAGACACAGTGTGACTTTCAGAATAAGGAGATTTACAAACAGAGCAGTGCAGCAGGCTCTGGTTTGTTCTGAGGGCTTGTTTTCCAACCAGGAGTATCTGAACGTCAATGTGTTAAATACCTTTTCCTGCCATGTCAACATAATCAAACAAATAGATTAAGAAGGTGAAAGAGCACCCAGGGGCGTTATAAGCCACGGTAAACCACACTCCTACGCGTGAAGAGTACTGCACAAATGGAAATCACCTGTCAGGAAGGTGGTGCTGGTTCTGAACATCACGGTGGTCCATGCTACCAAGGAATTTGGAAGTTCCCTTCTCTCTACGATATTCCAGCCCTTGCTCCCCCTGTTACCCCAGAGGCAGAGCAGGGGCAGAGATGGAACAGAGGGTGAAGGAAAGCCAGCCTCGGGGGTTACGAAGGGCTTATGAGAATTTGAGCCCTAGGTTTGACCGTTCCCAGTGGGCCATCCCCCCATGACGCAAGCAGGACAGAAAGTAGACCCAGGGCCACAAATTAGCCATATTCAGTTCAAGATTAAGAAACAACGTAAGCCACTCATGACAGTTTTATATTTTTGGTGGCAGCAAGGGACGTGAACAAGGGTGCGATTGTGAGGGACTCCGGTATCTGCATGGAAAGAGCGTCCTGCACGATGCATATGGCAAAAGCATTGTCCAACACGAAGGAAACGCCATTTCCGACCTCCTGTGTTCAGATCCTAGCCCCAACACCCTCCCGCCTCGAGATTTGCATGACATTGCTGTGCCTGAGCCTCAGTCCCTGGGGTCTCGATGCCCTGACAGATGCTGGGCCACGCTCAGAATTCGGCATTTTCAGTTCCACTCTGGTGGGTTCACACTTCCGCTCCTCTGCACCACTCTGCTGGGTTCACACTTCCGCTCCTCTGCTCCACTCTGCTGGGTTCACACTTCCGCTCCTCTGCTCCACTCTGCTGGGTTCACACTTCCGCTCCTCTGCTCCACTCTGCTGGGTTCACACTTCCGCTCCTCTGCTCCACTCTGCTGGGGTTTCATCCCCTCCCACTTCACCTCTTCTTTTCCCTAAATTAAATATTCCCAGATTTTTATGATCTGCCTTAAGCTTTTCCACCAACCTGCTGGCCTTCACATCAAGGCTGGCCGAGAAGTGCCCTCCCTTGGCGGGGGTCCCTGTCTGCCTGCCTGCGGCAGCCAGACCCAAGCCTTGGGGCTCACACAGCCCTGTACCTGCTCATCCTGCATTCCTACTCTGCTAAAGGCAAGACCAAAACGTGGTATCAGAAGCACAGACAAAGGAAAACACAGAAGTGTCTTCTGAAAGCTGAGAACACTTGTTCAGCCAGGCAGACACTTTCAATTAAAACTGCTGTGAGGCTGCAGGAACAACGAAATGGGATACCTGCACACAGCAGAATGTGCCGACTCACAGACAGGGAGAATCATACCCGGCAGCTGCCTGTCGGCCAGATGACACAGCTTTTCCACTTCTTTCCCTAAAGTCCCAGGCTTCACAGAGCTTCACCCCCAAGCTGGGCTGGGCCAGAGGAAGGAAATGGCATAGGCCTTGCAAGGCAGCTCGGCCCTGACGCTCTCACTGAGGGGCAAAGGCACTGTCTTCTGTCCAGGAGAGTTCTTCCCACCCTCGTCATGGGGGTTCCTGTAGATCGCATTTGCTCAAAATCTTCCAGGCCTGCAATAAATCATTTGAAATGCTTAAAGTTCCATTTTAAAAACTGTGCAATGGGGTTTCTGTTCCCCAGGAGAAAAGGAAAGACGTGCACTGCCATCCCCAAGATCAAGCAAAGTGCCTCTGCCTGCAGATCTGGCTGCAACTCGTGGGTGCTGTGTGGGCACTGGAGAAATCGCATTGGGGCACAGACAGACCCAGTCGGTGCCTGTGGGTGTCAGGAGCAGAGCCCCTCTGGGACGCTTTCCCAGGCAGGCCCTCCCGAGGATCGCCCATGAGACCATGGCAAGGCAAAACAACTTCCTGGCATCAATGGGCATTTTTAAATTTTAATTATCTATTGCACAGCTTTCATCTAAGCAATCACATAAAAAATGCAAAGGGCCACTCGGTACCTATGACCCAAAACACTGAACAGTGAAACGATTACTTTCATGAAAAGGAAAACCATTTCCTGTGGGGTGAGCACTCACTCCTGCCTCTAAAACCTGCTGGAATAGCTTCTAATCCCACATACATAATGCATTTCTGAATACTTACTGACACTGGTTTAAAAGTATTCCTGGAGATAATAAAAAAGAGCAAAAAAGTCTTCTCAACAAACCCACTTATTTTGCCATACAAAGACATCAAAAGTGACAAACTTGCAAAGTTGTCATTCATCTCTTAGTTTGGTTAAAAAAAATAACAAATCACACCTTTTAAGATTATTTATTGACAGTTTGGAAAGTAAGATACTTGGGCAGCACAATAAGTTAGAAGATAAAAAAGATATAACCTTAAGGGATGTATAGACTTCTACCAATTCCAAAATGCAACCCACTTTCCGGAGATGATGTCATCCAGCCTGATGTTTCGAACCACATCGCTTGCTTTAGATGCAGTTCCCTAACATTGTGCCAATTAACAGTGGGACAAGCAGAGGTAATAACACCCATTTGGATGCCAAAACTATTAAAGGCATATCTGAAATTAAAGATTATAAAAAGCCCATAAGGTTCTATTGCATCTTTTTATCATATCAAATTAATTGTCCTGTTTCCTGAATTTCTAACATACAGTTAACATTCGTGAAATGTTGGTAGGTATGTCCACTTCACCCTCAGTTTGCATTTATGTGAGATCATTTTTAAATTGATCAATCATTTCAAAATCTTGGGAGTCCTTGAGAACTATCTGTTGATGTGATGGAGGAAGAACAACAACATCGACCCGCTGCTCTGCATCAGAACAGCTAGATCCCAGCTCTGGTACCAGAAGTGGGGTTCTGTGAAAAAGAAACGCATTCAACTGCACAACCAAAGTGTGGTAAAAATTGGGGAAAAAATAAAGATAGTTGCTAGAGTTCTAAATTCAGACAGAAAAATAGATACCAATCATTAAACCATGTCCCCCATTTTCCTGCAAAAGAAGGGTTTGTTAACTATGTAAGTTTACTTTGTCATTGCTTAGCTATTCCTCTAGAAGAAGAAAGCCCACTAAAATATGTATAATTGAGAGTCCCAGTTAACTCAACCCTGGTTAATCTAGATTTTATTATTTCTGAACCATTTCATTAAAAGCTCTCATTGGTATAATTGCTTTGAGGTCTGTTCCATATGGCGCCTCCGGTTCTTTAAGCTGAGCTGACCCCAGAAAAAGAACCCTTTTCCTTCAATTTGAGAACCGAAGTCCACCCTAGGATGAAGATGGCACTTTACCCTCCTGTTTGTGATCTGCTGTTTTTTCCTATATTTTTATTTTTTTTAATCCAATTTGAGCTTTTTGCCTCATATCCTCATCTCAGACACCAATTTAAAAGTGAGTGAAAGGAACTTTTTCTCCATAGAAGATCTCCCAGGTAATGATGCCACAGGGCCCTGCATTCTGATGGCTGCCTGTTACAGGGAAATAAACGAAGATGGGAAAATAACAGGGCGCTTGCTCTGGCTAAGGGGAACAAATTCTCCAGTGATGAAGTCGTAAGGAAAAGCACAATGAAAACTAATCTTAACATCGCAGAAGAAAGCAGTTCTCTGCAGAAAAGCAGCCTTGAAGAACCGGAAATCTTGGGAAACACAAGACTGGCAGTGAGAGCCCATGCGCGGTGGTGCTGCAGGTCGCAAGGTGGATTGCGCTGGGGAGAGCTGGGCAAGGGGGAGACGGCCCAGGGAGCCCTGAGGCAAGCGCTCCAGCAGATATTATTTGCTTTGCCTGGTTTGCAAGTGATGATCCTTTCTAGCTAGGCCCACACCTTTATGTCATGGCAACAGGGAAAAGGACTTAGGCTGTCATTAATTAGGGTGCTACTAGGAGCGAGCGCCCCTGTGAGGATAAGCACTGACGGGCTCAGATGAGGACTCGGGACCTGAAATGTTTACAGGGCAGCAGGCTCTCTGCCGTGAACCTACAGATGCTAATCCTGGCTGATGCCAGAGCTAGCTGAGCCTCTGAAAGGGAGTAAATGTTTTTCAAGTTTCAGCAGAAGGTCTAGAAATTAATTAACGGACTATACCACAGAGCAATTATTTCTCTTCAGACATTCTACACCTGGTTTTCTTTTTCTAGCGAAAAAATAAGAATATTGTTGCATGGGTGAGCTTCAAGAACGACGGAGGCAAGCGGAGCTTCCACATGAGTGCGTTCTCTGCGCTCAAGGAGCCCACAGCAGCGGCACAACTGCCGCCGATGTTTACTTAGGTAATGTCTGTTTTAAAGACACTGAGAAGCTCTTCGATGTCGTGTTAACCCAGGGCGCTGTAACAATACCTAGGGCGCGAGGAAGGCGTCTGGGATCCTCTTGTTCGCGCCGATGAGAAAATAGAGCAGAGCTGTTCTGAGATTTAGCTGAGATCAAATGTCAGAAAGCAAGCAATCTCAGAATCAGAGCCTTCGAGGTTCAGGGGAGAGTGCAGAGGGCAGGCCCTGGACATCGTGGATGATAAGCTGTGGCTCTCAGTTCCAGCGCTGCCTCAGGATCCTTCGTTCCCATATTCAGAATCAAAATATTTGTTACATAGCATCACCGGAAAGGTTGCATTAAAAACCAGGTGTTTCAGGGAGAAAATAAAGAAGCGTGCCTGGCTCCGCTGGGCCCCCTCATACCCGGCCTTGCTGTGCCCCCTCGTACCCAGCTTCCCTGTGCCCAGCCTCGCTGGGCCTCCGCTCGGCCTCGCTGCAGCTCTCTGCTGTGGCTGGACACGCAGTCCTCCTCCCTCTTCACGTCTCCCTTTCCCTGTTTGCAGCCATCCACAGCCAACTGTGACCCAATCCTGCTAAACGAAAAAACCCAGAAGTAAATAACTGCTGTTCTGTCATCCGTTCCGAGTGGCACGATGAAATCTTGCGGGGCCTGCCCCAACCTGCCCACGGTCTGAGTCCTCCCTCTGCCCAGCCTGTGGAGCCTGTTTTCTGGTCATCTGGAAGCAGCCTAGGTCCTCAGGCCACTGTCACAGTGCTGAGGTGCTTGCTTTCAAGTAACCCTTGTTGCACTTCAGAGTTGCCCCAAGGCCAAGAGTGGAGAGGCTGCGGATGAGGGTTTGCTTTAAAGTGTGGGTGAACGACAGTAAGGTGCTGGGGTGGGGGTCACCTCGCTTCTGTTACAGTTTATTTTTTGTAATTTTTCTACTCCATTATTAGTTACTTTGTTTCATATTTCATTGTACCCAATCTATAAAATAGCATAATGCTAGCCTTAGATGTATCTCAGAAAACAGAAGATCAATAAATACTGCCTGGGTGGAGGCCCCTCCACGGGGGTCTTGGGGCTCTTCCCACGGGAACAGGGGCCACTGACTTGACTTTGAAGCAGAGGAGAAGGTGCTTTAGAGAAAGCGCATGAAAGGAGCCGCAGCCTCCTGGACCGCGAGCCACCGGCACCAGTTCCTTCCTCCTCGCAGATTCTGGGCTCGCACACCCCTGCCAGAGGAAGCATCCGGGCTTCCGACATTAACGGCAACAAAGGCTCAGACCTTCATACGTGAAGTGCATAGCCACGAGGGTTTGTCTGTGCAGCTATCGGGGATGGTCAGTTGGCCTTTGCGCCTGCTTGTCCAGGGTCTCCGTGGTCAGACCCAGTCGCTGTACACTGTGTCTCGAGTGCAAGATACAGTGGAGATGTAGCTACTACTCGTGGATGATTTCTAGGGTGAAAAACCAACATTGAGGAAATCAGCCCAATTGTTTCTTTGTGTGGAAACCGTGATCAGAGAGAAGTTCTCTGCACTTGGCAGGTGAATACTCATCATGTCTCGGTGTGGCATTAAATGTCCTTAAGGCGCCCAAGCATACCGTCATCCTGAGTTATATTTTAATCTAAGTATGTTAGAACACTGCGCTTAGGGTTTGCTCAGATCACATAATAGAAGCGCCATCCCTGCTCTGACACACCTGGCTTTCTTACATGCACTGAAGGCACGGATCTGCCCGATACGCACAAAAGCGATGCTGAGAGAGGTAAAAGTGCGGTCTTCCTCACCCTCAGGCCCAGCTTGCTGCGCGTCGAGCACACTGGACACCGCTGTGCGCATACAAAGCGGCAGGCGGCTCGGTGACCCTGTGAAATGAGGTGAGCTCTTAAATCAGCTGCCGCAGCGTCGGAGGATGACGATGGAGACGCGGCGTCCTAGAGGGACGGTAGGAGCGGGCTGCTTCTCTCTGCTCCTGCGCCACCTCCTTGGGTGGCCCTCAAGGGATGCTCCGTTTCCAAAAGCTGACTTCTGCAGTGCCGGGGCTGGGACCCATGACACGGCCGGGGTCTGTTGGCTCTTTTGTGTGCATGAAACAGCCAAGGAAGTGGAGGTGCTTCTCACGTGCCGGAACGTGCCCCGGCTCCAACCCGCATCATTCCATAGGTGATCCATCCTGTTTCCTCAACATGTTCAGCTCTGGCCCCACATCAAGAGGCTTAGCAATATCACCTTAATCATTGCTGTTCATAAACAAAATTTAAACATTCCTGGGCAGAAATTTGTGCCAGGAGTGGGGCCTAAAGTGTTATCTGCTTAAGTCAAGTTAGTTCCAGAGACAGGAAATCCTCCAAGAAGAGCGGGCACCGAGCAAGCAGCAGGACAGGAAGAGGATCAAGGAGCGGGACTGTGATTTCTTTTTGGAAGTGTGGGACTGCTCCAGAATGCAAAGGATGGAA
>PVJA010011031.1:0-55734 GCA_004027025.1 Myocastor coypus | reverse complement strand
GATTATGGTTAGAGTTATGTTAGTTGAATAAATTCTGGTAGTCTGCTACACAGTGTATAGTGCTTATAGCTTATTGAGTTGTATGTTCTTACAACTCACAAAAACAAATCAATAATGATAACTATTCTTGTAGAGGAAATTTTTGGGAAATGACGAATGTTTACAGCCTTGATAGCTATGGCTTCTTTGATATATAATATTCATCAAATTAATTGCAATGCATACATTAAATAGATCAGCCCTTTACATGCCAACCATATCTCAATCAGGTGCTTTTTTTTTTTTTTTTTTTTTTCTTTGCCTTTTTATGACAGGGTCTCGCTACACAGTTTAGGCTGGCCTTGAGCTCACTTTTGTAGCCCCATTTAGTCTTGAACTTGCACTGATCTTCCTGCCTCAGCCTCCTAAGTGCTGGGATTACAGACGTGCGCCACCATGCCCGGTTAAATCAGGTACTTTTTTTTTAAAGAAAAATATTGGATGTAATCCTATGGATTTTCTGTGTCAGGTATAATTTCATAGAAATTCAAGCATTACTACAAAATATTGAGGTTATTAGATGGGGCAATTAATAGTTTAATTGTTTACAAACAGTGCTTTATCTGTTACACAGAAACAAAATATTTAATTCCTAATTTTTATTTGACTCATAAAACCTCTTTACCCAATTTGCAAGTGAAACTTCAAGCTCAATTATGTAAAAAACAATGGACTTGGAATTTGAAAATCAATAGAGACAGATTTTCAAAACTGTGCTTAAAATATATAGAAACTTATGATTTTTGCAAAGTCAAAAAGAGGTGACATTCTCTGGCATTTAAAATTGTGCAAACTTTCAGATCTTTACCAGTTATAAATAATGAAGAATAGTTCATTTTTTAGCGAGTCAGTACATGAAAGAAAGCCATAATATCAGTTTCTTCAAGAAACAGTGAGTAAACAGCAAGCTTGTAGAGTCAGTTAATGTTCTTTATCATGACTATCAGTAGATAATTTAAGACTTCAATCTACAATTATTGGAAAGATCAACTAAGGCTCCAAATTTGCAGGGCATAAAGTAATACATCTATTCTCACACACACCCCTTTTCCCTCATTTGGAACAAGAAAAAATGACTAACCATACCTTTTCTTGTCCTAAGATCTCTCTCTACATTATTTAACTACAAAGTTCATTGGATCGTTGTTGATATTCCTGGGAGTGGCTAAGCTGATAACAATACTGTTGATACAGTTTTTAAATTGAAACTCTGAGAAGATTCCTGGAGCAAACATCCTACAACAGAAGTTCACATTTTACAAGATTTCTATTTTTCCCAAAAAACTTCAACTTTTGCAGCTACTTTTAACATAAATGTGCTAAAACTGAGGAAGGAGCAGAAAGAAGAGAAAGAGGAAGGAGGGAGGAAGAGAATGGAAGGGAGGGGAAGGGAGGAGGGGAGGGTAGGATAGAAGAGAGAAGAGAGGATAGGAGAGGAGGGGAGAGGAGGGGAGGGGAAGATAGAAGAAAGGAGAGGAGGGGAGAGGAAGGGAGAGGAGAGGAGGGGTGAGGAGAGGAGAGCAGAGGAGAGCAGAGGTGAGCAGAGGAGAGCAGAGGAGAGGAGGAGGGATGAAAAGAGTCAGTGGTTATTTTTAATAGCATCCTGTTATTCAAGCTCTGGAACAAATACAGAGTGACGGATTATATTCTTTGCTTCGTTTGGAGAATGCATAGACTAAAGTTGTAACCACTTACAGCTTTATTTCTCATGGAATCAGAGACAGTGGAGGTAGAACATTTGTTTTTGATCTTAAAAGTCATAACTGACATATAACTTTACTCAAAAAGGAGTTCACAGATTGTGAATGCGAAATGATTTTTTTATGGGTGGAAAGAGCTCACAATTCTATTTTGGAAAGGAATTGAGGAAAGAAAGTGATGCTGTATAAAGAATATTGATCTAGGACGTAGAATGCTCAAGTTTTAAGTTTTTTGTTTTTTTTTTTTTTTTTTTTTTTTTGTCTTTTTATGAGACAGGGTCTTGTTATGCAGTTCAGGCTGACCTTGAGCTCATTTTTGTAGCCCAGGTTGGTCTAGAACTTGCACCGGTCCGCCTGCCTCAGCCTCCCGAGTGCTGGGATTACAGGCGTATGCCACCATGCCCAGCTCAAGTTTTAATCTTGATTCAGTTATTAACTAGCCATGTAAACTTGGATAGATCACTTTACTTTAAATCCCAGCCTCTTCTGAATTGAGCAAATTACACTAGGTGATCTGACTTCTGTAATTTGAGAGAATTAGGTTAGATTCTCTGATCTTTTGGCAGATTACATAAGGATAGGAGAGATTTCTTTGTCTTATAGACACCTATCTATGTAGAAAGAAGATGAGATAAATTATATGGGTATCAAGATTATTATCTATTAACCTACGAAGCACTTCCAGTTGTCTGCTTTGCACCCTTTTCCTCTGTATTAGATGGAGATGGAAGACCAGGGAGTGTAGTTTTTGTTGACTGAAGGCTTTGGGCACACACATGAGTTTAAATTGGTGCGACATTGCTGGTTACGTCCTGTTTTGCCAGCCTGAAAATTCATACCTAACTTAGGAATTTTTATATAAAGCATTTGTGCTTTCCATTCTTTATCGGTCTCTGACAGACTCATTGTTTTAGAATGTACTTCTGAGCAAGCTGTTTGCGACTCGTCGCCTGCCTGGCTTCGTAGTCTATAAATATTTAATTCTTTAATAAACTGCTTATATGTAATATAAATGACTGATGCTATTCTCTCTCCCCTTTTTTTTAATAGTGCTACAATTTGCAAAACAATTCTTGTTTTTTTTCCTAAATAGCAATATATTTCATAAATGTTTGACTTTCCTTTTTTTAAGTAGCAATTTATTATGGGAGGCTGGGAGAATGACAAGAAGGAAAACAGAGCCTTGCTCCTGGGAGTATGATATAACTCTTCCCTAGTCCTTACCCCTTCTAAACTGCAAACTGATGGGGCAACGAAGATGAATTTTGGAATTATGCCACAGAACAATCACCTGTCTCCACTGCCCCGGTGGGCAAAATAGCTTCAAATCTGTAGACTAAGTGTGTATTTATGAGTACTTATGGTTCCATCTTTGCTCTGACGTCCTTTGCCTGCCAGAATCATACAAGAAAGGAATAATATACCAATGCCTAGTGCTCTTCTCTTTTTACATAATCTTGTACTTTAATTTTGAATGTTGGATGATTTACTTTCTATGTAAATGATTTTCAATATTTAGTGACTTGTTTTTAAAATCAAGAAAGTCATATTTTTATTGAGGGTTTATGGTGCTCTGTACAACACTTATAATGTTTTCAAGCACAATGTTGTTATTTTTCTGTGATATTTCAATATAATATGAAACCTTACAAATTATGAATTCCCTCAGGAAAGGACAGGAAAAATAAATTGGCAAGTTCCAGAATAAATAACATTTCCTCAGTGCCTGGTTCATTTGGATAAACCATGGAGACACTCGAGTTACAACGTTTGTTTGGGAGCTAAAAAAAAAAGTGTTATATACTACTTCTACCATAAATTTGACATTACTTTAAACTTACTACCTAGTTTTTCTAATCTGTAGTATAAATATAAAATTATACAACTTATATCAACACCTGATATATAATGAGCCATCAAATATTGTTAATATTTGTCATTTGTTTATATAATAATAGTGATAGGTTTCTTTAAACAGTAAACACTTTAAATTGAGATTTCTTGTTTAACTGGCAGCACATATTTGTGAGAAAATTCATTAGGATTTTTTGTTGTGGAACAGGGATTTTTTATGCAAAACTGTGTAGATCATTCTTTTGTTCTTGCTCTAATAACCTATGTAGTCAATCTAAGCGAGTTAATTTGCTTATATAAGTCAAATTATTCCAGCCTCATGTTCCTTGCACCCTGTCTTATTGTATATGAAAGCATTCTGTATTTCACAAATATGGTTCCATTTTCTTATTTCATTCAACATTCACATCAGAAATGGACTTTTGTTTTATTCTTCCTAAAATAAAACTTCCTGTGATGCCCTTAGTATAACTTCCTATGTTATTTAAATATCATAAATATAAAATGGCTTAAGTATGATCTTGGGCTTTCCTAACGGGTTCCACTTCTTTTGGTTGCATTCTCTCATTTACTTCTGTAACAGACTTACCTCTGCCTATTTCCCTTACTGATTTGATATGTGATACTGGACCAGTCATTGGTTCACCTCTAATTAACGTAGGTTGTATTAAATCTTATTGAAATGTTAAGTAAGGCCAGTGAAAAACAATAGATATTGTACTAATTGTCTTTAGTACCATAAAGTTCTCACTATGTATTAGGTATTATCTTAGTATATAAAAGTTTTTTCACCTAATATAACTCTATATGTTCAGATTTTCTAATTTACGGATAAGGAAAATGAAGCACATACACGTTAAGCGGCTTGCCCAAAGTCACAAAGCTAGTGAGTGAATGAACCTGGAATTCAACATCGGTCTGGTTGGTACTATTGATTATGGCTTGCCATATTGCCTGTCTGAAAGCTCCGTTGAAAATTTGCTCTTTTTAAACTAGAAGGTAATAAGTCTGGCTTCTTTCTCCATTTCAATAGTACCACTATTCATAGGGGAAAAATTAGCATCAATTCATGTTCTTGCGATATCTTTCTATGTAAAGAAATGCTATGTGAAAGTGCTCTGTGAATTCTAGAGTCCTAGATAAATGCTAAATTATAATAATGGTAATGAGTATAAAGCATTTTTATTATAATTCTATTAATAGTTGTGGCATTTTTATCCCAAATCCAGGTATATTTTGCTCTATATGATCAAAAGCTTCCTTAAAATTCCAACTGATTTTTAAAAATGAAAAAACACTATTTTAAATATGCAGAGGACAACCCATTTGGGTCCCCCTCCTGTTACTCTCTTGGACAGGAGTTTTCTTTCCCCTAATAAACCTAAAAAAAAATATGGAAAGGAGCTTGTTAACTCTGAGTGAATCATGTAACAGTTTAAAATTAATTAATAATATGACTAATTCCCTAATCATGTGTTTTAAATCTTCAATGCTTTAGCCTTTAAGATTTTTAAGGATAGTCTTAAACAGTGTTAAGTGGTATTTATAATATCTTTAAGTATTTCCCCCCAAAAGCTTATCAAAGTTCCTCATGTATTTTTGAGAACAGAAACTGTCATAATTAGAAGTATAACATTACATAATCTATAGGTTTGTGTTTATCAAGAGCCAGAAACACTTTCCCTTTACACTAATGTCTAATAAATGGGCAGCTAGACATGTTTTGTTAGAAGAAAATTGAGTGCCCATCTAGAAATGACTTTATATGTGCAGTAGATACATACGTTTTACAATACTTACACTTGGAAGCTATCAAGAGAGTCATATGATATTCTCAATTACCACTCATTTTCAGGTAACATCTGATTTTACTAAAGTAGTTTTTTTTTTTTTTTTCTGTTTTTCCCAAAGAACAGTGGAAAATTTTAGCTCACCTGTAGTATTTAATTGTTTATATAGGATATCTTTTACTTCATAAAATTAAATTCCTTATATACATTCCTTAAGGTCATTTACTTTATTTTAGCCTTCTGGAGAGTACTATTACTATTTCATGCAAAATTGAGAAATATTTACATTTTGCATGTATTTGAAAACACATAGAAGCATCCATAAGCATTGTGAAGATTACCTAAAAATGCTATGATAAACCTAAAGATGGCCATTTGGTTAAAATCTCCTGCATTATTATTTTATTCTTGACTATAGACAGCACCAAGTCTGATCTTTAAGAGAATCTAACTCAACTCATTTTTTATGGATTGAAATAGTCTGTCATTGTTTTGAGCTACTACCTCCTAGAAAGGAAGTTATTTCCCAGAGCCTCTAAAATTTTTTCACACACATTTTTTTTGGCAGCTATTTAATATTTTCCAGGAATATCAAGAAACAAGACAAAGTGTGTGTGTGGGGGGGGGGGAACAGAAGTATAATAAGCCAGAAATTAGAATTACTAAATGGAAGTCTTCAAATAGCTCTACATCATAATACTTTGGAAAATGCAAGAACTGCAACTTTATAAAAAGAATTAAGTGAATATTACAAAACTGAAAGATAGAGTAGCTTAAATCCTTGGGAACAGATGAAAAGAGGATTCTTATGCTGAATGATAGATGAGTAAAATATATTCAAGCCAAAGCATTCAGAAATAATGTATGGATATTAAACAGGATAAAATACATAAGACATTCCTCACACTCTGGAAAGCTGAGGCAGGAAGATCATAAGTTAAAGACCAGCTTCACTTAGCAAGAGCAAAGCTTAAAAAGTTTAACAGCTTATCAAGTCCCTATCTTGAAGACCTGCAAGAGGGAGAAAGAGACTGAAAATATTTCCTCTTGCTGGGACTAAATACCTGTCACCCACAACTTAAAGGAGAAGTTTATTTTTGGTTCATGGTCTTAGTTAGTTCACAGTTGGTTAGCTCCAAGGCAGAAGTGGCATGCTGTGAAAATGTGGCAGCAGAAAGCTACTCAAACCATGGCTGTTGGGAAGCCCAGGGAGAAAGAAACCAAGAACAAAAATATACCCTCCCAGTCACTCCCCATAGTAATCTGCCTCTTCTACCCAGCAAATACATGAGACTCTTGGAAGATATTTTACTTTTTTTTTTTTTAAACTGGGGATTGAACTAAGGAGTTTGTACTTGCCAGGAAGGCACTTATGACACTGGTAAGTTTGTGTGTCGTTTATTGGCATGTGTTTTAATGTCATTTATTGTTGTTTCATTTAATTTTTTTTTTTTACATTTAATCTTCAGCAGTTTTACTGACACATGAAAGTAGAGTCTTTCTTTCTTTTGCTTAAGTGGCACTTATGCCACTGAGCTATATCCCCTGCCCTCTTGAAGATATTTTAGATATAAACCATGATAATGTCTACTGAAGGTATAATTGGAATCCTACAAGGAAAAGAAAGATTACAGGAAAAGTAGTGTTCAAACTAGTAATGACTAACAATATCCAAAAGGGAGTAAAGATATTATTCTATGAATATTGCAAACCAGATAAATAAAAGGAACTAGATATGGTGGTTCATACCTATAATCCAGCCATTCAAGAGGGAGAGGCAGGAGAATCACTGTGAGTTTGAGGCCAGCCTGGGCTACACAGTACATTTAGGGCCAGTTTAGAATACTCAGTGAGACCCTGTCTCAAAAAGAAACAGAGAGAGAGAGAGAGAGAGAGAGAGAGAGAGAGAGAGAAGGAAGAAAAGAAAGACTCTACTTTCATGTGTCATTAAAACTACTGAAGATTAAGTGTGAAAAAAAATCTTAAATGAAACAACAGTAAATGACATTAAAACATTAAGAGCAACAGCCGACTTCTCAACAGAAGTGATGGAGCCTAAAAGACAATTGAATGACATCTTTTAAATGTTTTAAAATGCTGGAAGAAAGAAATTGCCAATGTAAAATTCTATATTCAGTGAAAATATCCTTCACAATTGAAGATGAGATTACTTTATAAATGCAAACCAAGAAAACTTTACAGAGTAGACCTGTCCTAAAGCAAACACCACAGGGAATTCCTTGAGTAGAAGAAAAGTCATCTCAAGAGGAAACATGAAAGTGAAAGAACTGAAGGTATGCACATAGACGAGCCTGAATGAATCCTGTTTACTTAATAAAAAGAAAAAAATATGTTGTGAGGTTTAAAATATAAAAACAGGAGGGCCAGTGACATAGCTTAGCAGATTAAAGCACCTGCAAGTAGGCACAGGGGCCAGGGATTGAGTCCTCTGGCCTGCTGTGCTGGCCCCACCCTGGGGTGTGGTGAGATGGCCATTGAGACTGGGGATGGTGGGGCACGCATGTAATCCCAGCTCTTGGAAGGCTGTAAACAGGCGATCACTATGAGTCCTACCTAGTAGTGACACCCTGAACACCATGTAGACCATTCTCTAAAGAAATAATATAAAATAAAATATACAAAAAGTAAAATAGCAACAATGAAAGCCTGTCTCAAACCTTTAAAAAGATCAGTGTCCTGGGGTTGTAGATTAGTGCAAAAGTCCTGATCCATGGCACAAAATTGGGAGGAAATAAAATGATATCAGGCTATGCTTATGACATTATCTGAGAAATGATGAAAGTGCTAACTGTTCTAGATTGTAGTAGTTTAGGGGTGCATGTTATAATATTTTGAGTAACATTTAACATATCACCAATAAACTAATAATGGAAACAATGGAACAAAGAAAACTCATCTATCATCTATTTAGATAGATAGATAGATAGATAGATATCCTGTTCATTTCTTGCTTTTTGCTAGGTAAGAGACTAATCTGAAGGCCTAGGTTATGCTAGACAAGTCCTCTAACTACCATTGTGCTACAACTTCACTCTGAGAAAAAATACAGTTAACCTTAAAGAATGCAAAAAAGTTATGCAAAAAACATACCTCTGGTATAACAAAGAATAAGCATAGTAAGGTAACATGACTGTAATTCAAAATATACTAAAATACATTAAGCATAAATCTATCTAATTCTTCCATTAAAAGAATTGTCTAAATAAAAGATAAGGAACCAGGGAAATAGCTCTGTGGCACAAGTGCCTGCCTGGCAAGTGCAAGGTCATGAGTATGAACCCTAGTCCCACAATAATAAATAAATAAATAAATAAATAAATAAATAAATAAATAAATAAATAAATAAATAAGTAAATAAATAATGACATCCAACAGGGATAAATGGTACAAAAAAACAGCAAGAGAAAAATATCACTGAGTTATCCAAAATAAAATTAGAATTAATTAACTGTGTTAATATTAAACAAGGTAGACTTTCAGGTGATAAAAAGATGTAATTATGAAAATGTCCATCCTACACAATGATATAATTGTCCTCAATTTTTGTGCACTTGAATAGGCACCAAATGTATGAATCAGAAATTAACAAAACTAAAAAACTATGTACACAGTAACATTGGCATTTAAAACTTCATGCTTTCCCTTAGTAATGAATAGGACAAGCAAGAATACAGATGAAATGAATAACGTAGTTATCCCATGTATCTTAGTTATAGGTAGTATGCTGCAATGAATAATGACAAAACACAGTCGTGTGTGTGTGTGTGTGTGTGTGTGTGTGTGTGTGTGTGTAGGGTGTCACTACACAGATTGGACTTACAGCGATCCTCCTGTTTTCCCACGCACTGGGATTGCAGGCATACACCACCACACCAAGTCTCAGTCACCATCTCCAGTGCACTGGGGTCAGGTCCAGCACAACACAGCACACTAGGGTTCAAACCCGGGTCCCTGCTTCTGCCTAAGCAGGTGCTTTAATACATTGAGCTATCTGGACAGCCATAAAACACATTCTTTATAAATGGGCATGTACCAAAATTGATAGGAAAAGCAAGCCTCAAAAAGTGAAAAGATTAAAATAAGTGAAACTATTAAAATCTTTTCAATTAAAGTATGGCCACAGAAATTTACAAAGCAAATTTTAAAATGCTAGAATCATTAACAGTGGAAAACTAAAAATTTGTGAAACATTAAACATTAAGAATTTAAGGGCCAACCTGAGAGCTCAGTGGTCTAAAGTGCCTGCTTAGGCAGACCGCAGCGGCCAGGGTTCATCCCAGCACACTATGCCAGCCCCACCCCTAGGGTGCTCTGAGAAAGTGATTGAGACTGGGTCTGATGGTGCACAGCTGAAATCCCAGCCCTTGGGAGGCTGTAAACAGGAGAATCACTATAAATCTGCTCTACGTAATGAGATCCTGTAGACCCTGCCCTAAATATAGAAAAAGAAAATTAAACCATATACTTCTAAATATTGTATAAGACAAGGAGAAATTAACTGATTTTACACTAGGAAATTTTGAACCAAATGACAGTGAAAATATAACAAATGAAAATCTGCAAATTATATCTAAAGCTGTGCTTAGAGGACAACATATAGCCTTTAAATGAATATTTTTCTGAACATACCTTCTCAGTAATTCAGAAATAGAATTGAAAATAAAATCTAAGGAAAGTAGAAGGAAGAAAACAGCAAGTATAAGTAGATTCTAAAAATCAAGTGTAACAGAAAGACGTGATAGAAAATCAAGTACAACAAAACAGCAGTTGATTTTCAAATGCACATGAAATTTTGAAAAGATAGACCTTATGCCCAGGCATAAAATGAATCTTGAATTGAAATTATACAGAACATATTCACTGAACACAATGATATCAAGTCAGGCAGTCATAGAAAATAATCAAATATTTTAGAAATTTGAACAACACACTTGTAAATAAGACACATCAAAGAGAAAATGACAGGAGTTTTTTTCAAACTTCAACTAAATAATAATACACGTGCTATGAAAATGTGTGGGATATAACTAAATCAGTTTTTAGAGTGCAGTGTATAACTTCATATATGCATATTAGAAATGAAATGTGTGGGCCAGGGAGATAGATCAGTGGAATAAGCGCTTGCCTGGCAAACACAAGGTCCTGAGTTCAATCCCTGGTACTACCAAAAAAATAACAAATAAAAGAAATGAAATGTGTCAAGCTAGTTGTCTAACAGTCTGTGTTGTAAACCAAAAGAGAAGAAAAATAGGGAAAAATGGAAGTTATAAAATTAAAAATTGAAATCAATAGCCAGAGTAAATAATTTGAAATGACTAATAGATTTGATTTGTAAATGATTAGTTGTATACCTATAATCCCAGAACTCAGGAAGGCTGAGGCAGAAAGATTGCAAGATAAAGTCTAGCTTTGGGCAAAATAGTGTCTTAATGATACTTTGTCTCAAAATAAAGAGTAGGGATGAAGTTCAATGCAAAAGTCCTACATTCAGCCCCCAGGGGAGAAAAAAAGGAAAGAAAACACAGATCACCATGATCAAACGAAAGAATGGCATCACTAAAATCCTCATGGGCAAAAAGTAGATAGTAGGACATTACAAACAACTTTATTCCAATGGCTTTGATAACTAAAGTGGAGTGGACAATGAAAAAAAAAAAAAGCACAGCTCACCAAAATTGACACAAGCAGTTCTGACTAACCCTAGACCATCTTTTAAAATTTAAATTTGTAATTCCAAAATACCCACAGTAATCCCCGAACCTCATAACTTCACTGGTGAGTTGCATGTAACCTGTAAGGGCAAAATAATGACAAATTTATATGAATTTCTTTTTAGAGTATCAAGGAGGGGAATATTTGTCAACTCAGTCTATGAAAGCAGCAAGACTTTGATAACAATACCAAAGTCATTATAGCAAAAGAAAATTATGGACCAATATTTCTCATGTGTATTGATTTAAAAAAAAAAACAGCAAAATATTATCAAATCAAGTAGTACAAAATATAAGAACGATGACACATCATAGTCAAAAAAGGATTTGTCCAAGAATTTCAAGGTTTGTTTAACATGTGAAAATCTGTCTTTCACTATGTTAAAAGCCACATTTAAGTTGTTCCTAGCTTCAGTAGGGGCAGAAAAGGCAATCAAGTTTAGTAGGCATTCACAATTTTTTTAAAAAGTCTTTATGCCTGGTTTTGCGGTGCATGCCTATAATCCCAGCATTCTTAAGGTCGAGGCAGGAAGATTGCTACAAGTTCAGCAACCTGGCCTATGTAGTGATTTCAAGGCAGTACTGAACTATATGGTGAGACTCTGTCTAAAAGAAAAACAAATCATTAGTAACTAGAAATAAAAGAAAGCTCTTTCATGTGGTCAAGTGCATATCTTCTCATGATGAAAAACTACTCTCTCTCTAAGACCACTGATGTCCCCTAAAACTGGAAAGAAGGCAAAGTTGTTCATTCTCATCACTCACTGCTTCTATTCTGCTTGTATTAGATATCCTCACCAATGAAATAGACAAATTAAAGGGGAAAAAAATGATTGGAATAAAATAACAGTTGACATTTTTACTGATAATGAGGACACTATCTATCCAGAGTGAATTGCATTGTTTGTGGAGACCTATAAGGAATATTTTAAAAATCACTATTTATATAGAAAATAGAGAAAACACTTTAATATTTTAGTATATTAAAATCTGGTTTGGCAGAATGAACAAGTTAGTAGTAGTGTTTATGTATTTGGGAATAGAGTCAGGAACTCATAGCTAGAGGAAAAGAAATACATTTTCCTTTCTACATTTACATTATTTAAATTAGTACTTTGGCAGCACATATGCATTATTTAAATTGTTGACAGTGCACATAGTTTAATTACCCATTTTAAAATGTAACATATTTTCAGAAAGATTGAAGTTGGCCTTGTCTCACTTCCAGTTTTCATAACCCTCCACACCAACCGTGATAGGACTTTCTTACCATGATGTCACGCAGCAGTCATCGTTTTAGAATTTATTCATTTTTAAAGGAATCCTTTCATGTACCTAGTATGCTTTAGTAAGAGCTATAGTTTGACTTATGATTACAGATGATTCATAGTTTGCCCACTATAGGTTGCTATTTAATACTTTCTCAGTAAGCCTTTTACCTGCATAGCTATTCAGGAGTAACAGGTAAAACTGAGTTTTTCTATTTCTGTATTTCTTTCACATAGCAAAGAGCATATTGAAATAATAATACCAGTAATAAACTCTAACAGTCACTTAGTGTTTACTGTGCACAGATCTGGCACTCAATTCTTTATATGTATTGCCTCAAAATTAAATAGCCATAATTCTGATAAGAAAGGACAAAATGCTAAAGGCTGCAACAATTAGTCATTCACCAAGTCACCATCAATTCTCTGCCCCGTGTCTTTTTGTATACTGTGACAACAGCTTAAAATTATGGGTGCCAAAAAGATTTAACTTAAATAGAAGTTTTGAAGATTATAGCTAAAGAGCAGCAACATGGAGGACATACTTACAACTAGACCAATTCTAGGTCAATCTTATTCCATTAAGTACAAATGTATACCGATATGCAGATCAAATCAAGTTCGGCTCTAGGTAATTTAAACAGAAGTGTACAGTTGTTTTAGTCTGAATTTCTGAGTGTAATTCACAAGATTTCTTCTGACTGCTGTTACTACTTTGTCCTTCCTCATTAATGTTTGGAGACCATGAATAGGAGATCAAATATTTTATCAGCTCTAAACTCACACAGCAAGCTCATTCACTATTTGTCTCTATTAACGTAAGCATGCATCAACACAAGCTTTTAATTTGAACATTCTAAAAAATACTAAGCAACCACAGTAATCATCCTAAGAATTAACCATCATAAAAATTACCAGGCCTCCTTAAGCATCCAAACGTTTCCATTTGCTGTTTAACAACATACACTACGACAGCACCAAGAATTCCCTCTTTCACAAATACCTGGACCAGTAGGCACTCTACTGCATCTCCACATTAGGAGTAGCTGAGCTTTTGGCTTCTGGGCTGTAGGCAGCTGGGAGGGCGGGAACAGGCACCCAGTTGCTGCTGCTCTCCTCTGCCTCAGTCAGATCTAGAAGGGCCTGTCTCAGTGCTCATCTTGGGAAGCCCTGATAGCTGTTTGCACCAGGAGCCCGCATCGGGGACTAATGGAGCAAAGCTGGTTTCTGAAAACCTCCCATCCTACAGAGTGCCATGCGGTGGCTCTGGGTCTAGTCCTCTTCATGTATTCTCTCTTCTTCCCTCCCTTCCATATCCATGCCCTTTTTTAGTTCCAGTTTCCATTAGAAATGCTGTTTGTGCAGCAAATGTCACAGATTGGATCCATCTCAATGCTGCCATGCAAAGAAAACGCATCTGTCTGACTCTTCATTTAAAATAAGAAAAAAATTGAAATAGCAAAATGCTGTAGCCGCTCATAGCTGTTTCCTAATGAACCTGTTTGTCCCATGAGCTATAGTGAGGAGCTTCTCCTGGGTGAGAATTCTTTATGCATATTAATATGATGCATGATTTCCATGTGACTCTTTCTGACTTGCCCTCACCCATCCTTTGAATTCATTTAAATAAAAATAATTTATGTAGACATTCCTTCAGTCGGGATTTTCTCTCCCCTTTTCTTAAAGACATCTATAATATTTCGTTGATGCTCTGCATCCAAGCCAAGTCGTGATGCTTTTGCATATCATTAGAGCTTTATAAAGAACAACAGCGACATCTGCATGTGCCACAGCGCCAAGGAGATAGGAAAAATACCGAAAACAAAACTATATTGGGTTGGAGCTTGTCTGCCTCGCTGTCTCCCAGCAGCTCCTGACACTACCATGGCTAGGAGTAATTGTACAGTGTAATCACATCATGCCTCATCTGAATATTCATAGCAGAGACAAAGCTTTGGAGGATAAGGGAGGAGCGGAGATAATTTAAATATAAAACAGCATCTCATTTCCAAATCAAGTTGTGCCAGTGAGATTGTGCACCAGGATTCAATGTTAAACCAACATTGTTTTACAGTTTGGAAATCGAACGTGAAGAAGATGGAGGAGAAAGGGAGACTCAGTAAAGAGCGGGTAATGTTATATTCTCATTTGTGACTGAGGAAAAACAAAACAACAGTGACAGAATAAAAATAGTTAAAATGATATTTGAAGAGTCACCCACAGCGGTGAACCAGCTGCCATTTACCAGGAATGAAATAGCCTATTGAAGGAGCCTTAAAAGCCCCCAATTAATATGTTGTGCATGTATAAGGTCTACAAAGAGCTCACTGTACTCCTTAACAACCCCCCCCACACACAAGCTCCCAATACTCACATATTCCCTAACCACCACCTTCTTTTCCTGTCAGGTGCTGGATAAAAAGATCAGAACTACAAAATAATTGACTAATCACTTCAAAAGTGCCAACATTCCTCTTCAAAATAAAAGGATAAAAACAAACACATACATAAAGGTGACTATTCATTAATGAAGGGATAAATTACCGATGACTTCTTCATTTTCTGTAGTTCATTACCCCCCAAAAGAAACACATATAATCCACGTGTTACTATTTCTTATCTTCATTTTCTTGGTTTTTAATATGACGCTCTTTTTTTTTTTTTTAAGTGTTGGTATTTGTAGAAACGTATGCCACTGCATTCCCCAAAGAGCTACTAGTTTCAACCCACTGGAGTTTATATTCCTTTAATTGTCTAGGGCAGGAACATTTCTGCTGGTTTTTTTTTTTTAATATACTGCTCTGCAGGAATTAGAAGAATCCAAGGTTGTATCCAACTTCAAAGGTTTCCAAGTCATAATGATTTTAGCAAAAGGAAAAGACAGATCATGGAACAAGTTCCTGTTTGAAGATACGCATCATAGGGACCTTTTTTTTTTTTTCTTCCCTCTCTCCCCAACTTTGTATTTCTCCTGGCTCTGAATGCCCCTTGCTAACGCAGTTTAATGATATGCAAATGAAATATGCATAAAACCATTCTACTGTATGATGATTAAACACTGGAGACATTAACAGCGGAGGCTTCACTCTTTGTAATAATCCTTCCCGACCATCCACTTTGATTGCGGAGTTATGGAAACCCATAGCAGTTGGCAGGGAGAATGAAAGAGAGGAGAAAAGATGCAGGGACACATCACCCATCTCGGTGCTTCCCCACTCCAGGAGAGGTCCCCCCCACCCTCATACTGCGTTCATATTGCTGTCTTTTGTAATCCATCCATGCAGTCGCACCAGAGCGATTAACGGGGGGAAAAAACGCACCTCTTTTCTCTTAATGTTTCAAAGCTCATTAGGCAAACGATTATTCCTCATTAACAGCGAAAGCTCATTCATTAAAAGGAAGAATATACCCAAAAGATGCCAGCGCGGTTAATCCTGAGTCCCGTAACTGGGCTGTAAATCCCATACTACTTGTAATATTCCATGCGAAAGGGACACGCGCCAATCCACAGTTTTAAAAAAAGAGAGAAAAACAGTTTGTGTGTTTTGTAAAATCCACAAGAGCAGCAATTAATATTCCCATTGAGTGACTTTATTTTTTTGCCTTTCCCCTTTGTTTCCAGCGCCTGCCCCTGGCTCAGCGCCCGGTGCCAACAGAACACCTTTCAGGATTCACAGCAGCGCAGACAACGTAAGTACCAGCCGTTCCCAGAAACCCATTTGCAGATTTAAAAAAAAAAAAAAAAAAAAAAAAAACCAAAAAAACAACAACCACCTAAAGCACAGAAACCAGCCTCTTCCCCCTCTTCTCCCCTGCATGATGACACCGGGGTTTCCTCAGTAGCCCCTTCCAAATCCCTCTGCCTTCAAGTTTGTGCATGACTGTGTGGCATCCCTCCTCCTCCTGCACCCCCATAGTGGATCTTGTAAAAGGGCTTCAGATCGGCCCCATTCATCTCCCTGGTGATAGCAGTGAATGGAGATAAATCTCTAGCTGCCTGCTTGCTGCTGGAGTATGATTTTTATTTTGTTTTCTGTGTATACCTGGGTCAAAAAGTAGGACGTATGCACATACGTACATCCTCATACATACATTTCCTTCTCTCTCCTCTGCCTTCCTCTCCTTTTACCCACACATCCACCCGACATATGTGTATATTTTCATAAACATATACACCTACATACGTACCCATACCTGTAAGACAAAAATATATACGTATCTAAGCCTTTAGTTTGTTGGAAAACATGTGTATTTATACACACACACACAGCCTTACACATATGCCTACATGCAATTGATAGGTGCCTATCTTTTCATTTATACCAGTCTCTATCTCCATTTAAATATTCCCTCTCTTCTTTCAGCAGAGGCTGTGTGCAGTTGCAATCCAGGGTTGTAAAAGCAGTATTCTTTCCCCCTGATATCTGCTTGTAGACCTTTATGCTCTCTTCTCTGCCTTCTTCAGAGCTGTAAAATTGGCATCTTTCCCTGAGGTTTTCCGAATGGCAAGTGGCACCCGCTGTGGCATGCGTTCATGCCGCTTCCTATGGCATTTCTCTTCCGATGTCTGCTTTTTCTCTTTGTTTGTTGTTGACTAGGCTGAATGATGTTTTTTTAAAGTTAATTATAAACGAAGTTGAATAGCAAACAAGCCAACAGCTTGCAAAAAAAAAAAAAAAAAAAAAAAAAAATAGACCCACACAAGCGCCTTCTGCTGCAACAGATGCCCAGATCACCCCTGGCATGGGCAAGTGGGCAAACGATTTTGGTGGTTGTTATTTTTTTTCTGTTTGTTGCTGTATTTGTTGTTTGTTTTCCTTGCTTCTTTTTGATTTTTCAAGAAGTCCAGGATCCCGGCCTCTGCTTGGAACAGAACAGTGTCATGGCGGAGACGACGGCCTTTGTCTCGCTGGGTGTGAAAACATCCGCTGTGCTGGCTCCACTGCGGCAGAATCAAGTTTAAAGGAAAAAAGTGATTAAAGTCAGCTTTGTGCCTCTTTGGTGTGGAAGACCCCCCAGACCCCAAGTAGCCGACTCCCAAGGTCCGAAGAAGGGCTCATAGTTGGAGCAGCCCAGGCTGTAATCCTGGCACTGGTGCCTTCGGTTGCTGCTTGCTGTTCGCTCCTGGGGGTCTGGATAATCTCCCTTGGCTTTACCGCACTGTCTGGCCCGCATACAGGGCCCGGTAACATATACCCGCTGCTGCTATCACACGAAACTGTGGCGTTGCCCCTGAATGGATGGCACCGTGCCAACTCTTCTGCCATCCGCCCTTGCAGCTTTTTTCTTTCCTCCCTCCCTCCCTTTCTTCTCCTCCTCCCGTCGACTTGACGTTAATTAACACACGGGTTAATTGATTTTAAAAGCCGAAGAATTACAGTTAACTTTTCCCACAGGGTACAGACGCCAGCCGCTTGGCACACTCTGCCTTTCACACTGGTGCAGGGGGGCAGGGAAAGCCCGCAGCAAAACTAGCAACTGCTGAGGGAACGTTGCTTGCTTATTGGAGTAGAGCCGACAGAAGTCGACGTGGCACTGCCTCATCCTTTGCAATATCTGTAGCCATTACATATTTTGTTAAATAATCAAAACACAATCCTAGCTATCTTCTCCCTTCCTCTTTAAAAATGGGAAAACCCTCCTGAAAAATCACCTGGGGTGGGGGGGAACACCCTCTGCCAAACCATATATCTCTTCTATTATAGGCTTTTTTCAGTAACAAAATAGCTGCCTTTAATATATATATATATATATATATATATATATATATATATATATATGTGTGTGTGTGTGTGTGTGTGTGTGTGTGTGTGTGTGTGTGTGTGTTTTAGTTTCAAGAAAGGAAAGCTATACATTCCCTTAATATTAGTGACACAGGAGACTTTTATTTTAAAGAAAAGTTCCGTAAAGTTTATATCTATAACTCAGTGCCTTATTCAGTTTCCATTTCTATTGACCCAAATGAGTTATTTGTGGTGAAAGATTTCAGTGAGAAAATAGGTAAATTTTAACTAAGAATAAAGCCATACCAAAGCTCTTTTGTTTGTTTGTTTGTATGCATATATTTTTTACCGTCTGCCTGATTCCACCCAACAAAATAAAAGCAATTGTTACTGTAGTAGGGAAGCAGGAAGGCAAGGCTGAGAACTTGATGCTTTCACCTTTTCATGCTTTCATTTATTTCACTTTGTTTTTAAAAGCATGCAGCAAGTGAAGCGACAAGAGGAATCCATTATGTAAATCATGTCACTTTGCATAATGTTTCATGACTGGAATATGCAAATTAGCTGTATAATTTATGAGTTCCAGTGTCTGTCTAAAACTGTTTCACATAATTTACAAAGTAAGCCTGAGAGACATTGTGAAGGCAGCTCTTCCACTTCCATTACTAGGAAAGCTCCGTGTATTTTCCTACAAGTACTCACTCATGATGTCTAATATTGTTGAGCGCCATATAAGAAATTCATGTTCCCACTATTCATGAAAGACCAAGATTTTACTTTAACTCTGTTTGCCCACTGATTCTTTGCCTACAACTTTGCAAGAAACTCAGACCCTGAAGCCTCCATTTTTAGATTCAACTTTTAAAAACAAACCCTTATTAAAACCAAACATGCTATTTATATGTGGGTTTTCAAGAATATCTTAGAGGAACAGGTACTTATCTATGTGTCTGGATGTGTCCTGATTGTTTTGAAAGATGTCCTGTACTGTGCCATATTGTGTATGCCTTAGAGAACAGATATGGTAGGCTCATACAATCAATAGTCTTGTAAAGATAAAATTCTGCTTTCAGAGTTGTCTTAAAAAATAAATACTAGCCGGACATGGTGGGGCACACCTGTAATCCCAGCACTTGGGAGGCTGAGGCAGGAGGATCGGTGTGAGTTCAACACCAGCCTGGGCTATAAAAGTGAGCTCAAGGCCAACCTGAACTGCATAGCGAGACCCTGTCTCAAAAAGACAAAGTAATAATATTATGGTTTATGTCTAGTTGTCACCCCAAAGCCTCATGTAGTCACTGGGCAGGGACTTCTAGAGTTTGAGACTTGATCCATGATCCCTGGGATTATGGGTTTTAGTACTGATGGGATTATGGGTTGAAGTACTTCTGGGATTATGGGTGTAGCCTAAGGTGGGGACTAAGGCACAGAGCCTGAATGTAATATAAAGAGGGACAGAGAGACAGACTGGAGCTGTTGCTCTCTGCTGCCCTGTTTGGTTGGCTAATTCTGCCACCATTTTGTTGCTGTTCTGCCGCCATGAACTGGATGCTCTCTGCTCTGTTCCTCTCAGCCTTGGGCCAGCTGAATATGGACTGAAACCTCCATAAACTGAGCTAAATAAACCTTTCTTCCTTCATCTTGAGTGTCTGGTATTTGTCCCAGCAACGGGTAAAAAGTAACTAAGACAAATTAATAATAATAATAATAATAATAATAATAACAATAACAATATACTATTCAGTAAAAACCAGGTTTTACTTGAGTTACTTTGGTTAACCACTCCATAAATTATTTTGATGACTTTTTTTGAGTAGATGGTTATGAACCTTTGGAAAAGTCATTAACATATATGATAATCTGACTTCATCTGGCCTTCAATTTTTCATTATCATTGTAAGTTCTATATTCCTCTACCCTCCTCTCCTTCCCTTTCCTCTCCTACTCTTCTCTGTTTCCTTCCCTCTCTGAAAAAATTAAAATTAAAATTAAAAAGCAAGTTCTATAATAAAGAAGCATAGGTTATCATGAAAATACATACTACCAAGACTTTTTCCTGAGGGATCGTCAAAAAGCCTTTCTAAGAAAGTGAAGTAAAGCTCAACTCTGAAAGTCAAAGAGATTAAACAGAAAGAGGGAGAACATATTTCCCACAGAGAGCATTTTCAGTAGATCCTGATACAGGTAAAGAATACAATTATGTGAAAGAACCAAGATCAGACCTGTGTAACTAGAGTATCAAGAATGAGTTATTGGATCATTTGGAAAACAAATTGATAGGGAAGCATAAGTGAAGGTGACTATTTGGGTTTTGTGTCTGCTCTCTTATGTCTTACTAGTTTGTGAACTATTAGTACTTCATTATGTTCATACTAAGTACTTACTCTTAAAATATTTCCTGTATAAGAGCCGGCCAGATAGCTCAGCAGATTAAAGCACCTATTTAGGCAGATGCAGGAACTAGAGTCCAATCCCAGGCATGCCATGTTGGACTTGACCCTGGGGTACACTGAGGCAATGATTGAGACTGGGCGTTCTGGTGAGTCCCTGTAATTCCAGCGCTTGAGAGGCTGAAAACAGGAGGATCACTACAAGTCTGATCTGTGTAGTGAAATCCTGTAGACCCTGTACTAAAAACATAAAAAAAAAAAATAAGTAAAATATTTCCTATATTAAATATTTGGGTTTTAAATTTATATAGTAAGTCATCTGATTTGTGAATTACTCTTATGTAGTATAGTCCTTTGGTGAAACTTTATTTTTAAATGTTTATCCTTTAAAAAAAATTAAGATTGGAAAAATATCCATAACAAAAGCTAAATGCAATCTTATTCAAGTACATATGGAGCATTTAAAGATGAATCATTCTGTGATTTGTAAAATACTAACAAATTTAAAAATACTCAACTCAGATGAAATATATTCTCTAGCCACAAACAAATTGAACTAGACATGGAGAAGAAAGGTATTTGGAAATTCTCAAGTTTGGGAAGTTAAACATACTTCTAAATACTAGGGTTAAGGGAGGACTTAAACAATATGGCCCCCTAGTATTTTTATGAGTTAAAAAAAAAAAAAAAAAAAAAACACCTTACAAAATTTCTAAGGTTCAGATAAAGAGGTGCTTAGACAGCTATAGTGGCTCAGTTTATAAACCAGGAAAGTTTTGAATAGACAATCTTTATTTTAAGAATAATTTTAGCCCAAAAGAAGCTTGACAAGAAATAAATTTGATCTATAAATGAAGAAAAAGAGTAAGTTGAATTTCAGAATAACTGAAAATGTCTGCTAATTGAATAGCAGAAAGTAAATGAAAAAGTAAGTCCGTACTGGGACAAAATATTTGGTACTAATACTAAGGTGAAAAATTAATATCAACAAACAAAAAACTGACATGGAACATAGAATTAGTTGATAACTATTAAAAGTGAAATGTGTATGTTAAAGTTAGGAGAAATCAGGAACATATTAAGTAAAGATGTTAAATACGTATAACACTGTAATTAAACTTTTAGAGATCAAAACTACCGTGTCCAGGATTAAGCAATACTGGAATAGACTGGCAGGAGATTACTTGAAGGTGTGTAAATAATAGCTATCCCTAACAATACACAATAAAATAACCTAAGTAATGAACACAACATCAGTATGGTGAAGAACAACTACAAGTGGCCTACTATGTGTGTAATTGATATACTTGAGAATTAGAAGGGGAGCAAAAAATATATTAAAAGATATAATAGCTGAACTTTTTGAATTATTTAAAGTTATAACTCACCACATCCAACTCTCAGTGAATCCCAAGCGCAAGAAACTAGAAGAAAACTACACTGTCATATCATGTTTAAATTGCTTAAAATTACAAAAGAACATTTTTAAAGCAGCCATAGAAAGGAGGACGCAATTCACTAATTGCATTAAATGTAAATGGCCTAAATAATCTAAATGGCAGTATGTATAGAGAAACAAAGATAAGAATGACAGATTTCTCCCTTATTAATTCAAGATAAAAGACACTGGAGAAACATCTTTAAAGTATTGAAATGCAAAAGCTAAACAAATTTTGTACATATCAAGAATATTTTTTAAAGAGAAATATAAACTTTTTAGAGTGTGTAGCAGAAAGAACTCCTTGGAAGACCTAGAGTAGAGGAGATATTAAAAGCAAATCCAACAGCAAACAAAATTATACCCAGCGAATAAAGCACCCTGAAAATGATCATTTGCACTAGTAATTTTTTAAACTTTTATTATTCAAATGTGAAATATAGCATCCCCCTAAAACAAGTGTAATTATATATTTTAAACATGTATTAATAAAAAAATTCAAAACGTAGAGCAAATCACAAAAGGTATTTAAAGTTAAATGATAGTCTAATAATAATAATACATTTTAAAAATAGAATAAAAATAGTAAAAAAAATAACATGAGAAGCAATACAGAATGTTGCTAAACAAAATGATAGGCAATCAACAATGGTTGTTAAATTGTATAATGTTGTCTTCAAGTTAGTTATTCAGATTACCAGACATAAGCATGCAAAATTGCTCCAAAAAAATTTAAGCATTAACCATTCTTTTCAACTGACTAGTAGATAGTAGAAATGAGCAGTACAATTATCCAAGCTATCCTGCATCTATACATATACATTTCCCCTTCTTTCTTTCTTTTATTTTCTTTTTTTTTTTTTTTTTTTTTTTTTTTTTTTTTTTTTTTTTTTTTTTTTTTTTTTTTTTTTTGTCTTTTTGAGACAGGGTCTTGCTATGCAGTTGAGGCTGGCCTTGAGCTCACTTTTGTAGCCCAGGCTGGTCTCGAACTCACAGCGATCCTCCTGCCTCAGCCTCCCGAGTGCTGGGATTACACCACGCCCGGCTCTTTCTTTTCACTTTTCACTTTCATCCCAATTATTCATTCCCTTTGAACAATTTCTTTGCCTTTCACCGTTACTGTTGTACCTTTTACATTTTATTTACTCTTTCAGGTTCTTAACACTAACAAGAAAATATGATTACACACGTGCATCTGATTTATTTCACTTATGAGTACGGTTTCCAGTTGCATCAATTTACCTACAAAAGCCTCAAGTTTATCTTCTTTACAGCTGAGCAATACTCCATTCTGTAAAAATGCCACTTTTTTTTTATCCATTCCTCAGTTGATGGGCATTTGGCTTCTCTCCAAGATTTAGCTATGACAAATTACACTGCTAGAAACCTTGTTTTTATGACACATGCAAAAATGCATTAAAATTAACACAAAATTTATTGAAACAATGGGAAGAATGGGTTGATACTTGTTTGTTTTGCTTTGTTAGTTGGTTTTGTTTTTTGTTTTGTATCAGAGATCAAACTCAGCTTGTTTTTTTTTTTTTTTTTTTTTTTTTTTTGGCGGGACCGGGGTTCAAACTCACAACCTTGCACTTGCCAGGCAGGCACTTGTGCCTCAGAGCTATCTCCCCAGCCCCTTAGAGATCAAACTCAGGACTTGTGCTTGCTAGGCAGTCCCTTAGCTGCTGAGCTATTTCCCTAGCCAGAATTTTGTTATAATATTCTTATACTATTACATAAAAGATACAATATCAATAAAACCATTTGAAGGCAGACTGTATATGTTGAAATAAAATTATATACCATACCTTGCAGAAAAGCAAAAACGACAGTTTTGGTTTTTTTTTTTTTTTAGGGAGCAACAAGCTGTTATTCACTGTCATTGCCATAGTTGTACCCTGAAACAATGTGACTTAGCTGCAATGCAGGGCGTTGAGGCCACCCCTTCCAGCCCACCAATTAACTTTGACAATAGCACTGGGCCTTCTTCCTGATTTTTAAAATATGCCTCGCAGCGGGGAGGGGTACACAGGGTTGCATAGAATACATATTGCCAAGTTTTCTTCTGCCTTGAGTATTCCTGATCTAAATCAGAAATTTCTTTCCATATTGAGCCACTAAGTCATACTTATATAAAGTAATTGATTAAGGAGCATTAGTACCAGTTATTATTATCCCCTGTAACTCTAAATGTTTTTTTTTTACTTCAATGAGAAAGAAATAGCAACAGGTTATAGGACAATTACAGTAATTAATACATGGCATATTGTTGTTTTCGTAGTTGTTTAGAGTACAAGATACAGACGTGATATCTTGTCCAAACACTACAAGTGTAAGTCTTTCTTCTCATGACAGTTTTGGTTTATACATAGTATAAAAATATAGTGAGTGTCAAAATTTTTTTTAATTTATTACAGTAAATGACATACAGTAGTGCCTTAATTAAAAAACAGTTTGTTCTATGATGTTTGGAAAAGATGGCCATGTTTATGTTCCTGTGGGAAAGATGACTATGGTTGTGTTTGTCACCTGATGCAGCTTGTCACCAGAAATAAGATTTTGCCAAACGCTTGTGCATATACTTGTCTGCACAGAAAAGCATTTGTGAACCAAGGTGCCACTATATTACCATTAATTCATGGCCAAATATTCCACCTAGCTGCAAACATGCTTATCCCCTGTACATGATACTTTCTCAAGCTATTCTGGAAGTTCTCTTTCATGAGTGCCTTAGTTAGGCTGCCATGACTGCCTTGCTAACCTGAATCAATTCAAAATGGTTACTTCTCAGATTCATTTTAACTTTGGGAAACAGCCACACCATAATATTTTTACTAGCCTACCTTTCTGCTGGATAGCACTGGACAGCAGCTTTTACCATATTTTTTTTTTTTTATCAGATCTTATTAAAACACTCAGCACTTCCAGAATTGCTTTAGGAAGTGACAGTGGGCAAAGTATGTTCAAAGCAAAGGGGAAAACTTTGAGGTAGAGTTAATGACATGTCTTTTATTATAATCAAAAATTTTAATTTAAACTTGATCATCCCTCATAGGCTGAAAGGTTGAGAAAATGGTTACCAAAAAATAGCTTGAGATAAATAGCAATATAATAGATTTTAAACTTAATTTTCACTAATTGCATTAAATGTAAGTGGCCTAAATTACTCTAAATGGCAGTAATTGTCAGGTTGTTTAGAAAAACAGCAAAACCCATGTATACATACTTTTATGTTATGCTTTCCTTGATGTAGTACCCCAAAATTTACTTTTAAGCACACTATACCAGTTCCTTGATGTATGTTTTAGTTAGCTAGTTGTTCCTGCACTCTGTTGGCATTAAATCTTCCTATCATTTAAACATGCTCAAAATTTCCCCATAGAACCATCCCAAGATATGACAGTACCATTGCTTTGGTGTCCTAGAAGCCAGATTCTATGAAAGGGAACTGTAAGTCTATAAGTCATTTGGCTCATTTAAAGCCCTTATGTCATCATAAGAAAGGTAGAATCCTTCTCTCTCCTTACAGAGGGAGCAGATCTTTTCCAGAGGCCGAGAATATTCCAGGTATATCTTTCAAAGCCTGTAAGGCATAGAAGACTCGACTGGAATAGGACAACCTTGTAAATTCTATCCTATAAGTTACCTTCCTCATCTTAAGCTATATCTGACCTTTTATTTCTGTTCTTTATTATAAGTTAATGCTTAATTAACCTAATTTGTCATTCTCTTTTTTTTATCAAATCATTGGTACTCCACAGTAACTGCCCAGTTCCAGAGTTCCTTACTCTCTTCACCAGTTGCCATCAACTGCAATGGTCAATTTAAAATATTTACATAGGCTGATTCCTTCTTCTCACCTGTATTGTAGTAAAAGTCTTAGCATGTGCACTATGAAAGCTATCAGGGTTGCTAGCACCTTTTCTAGACTAGTTTTTCAATGATCACTTCTGTGAAGCACCTGTGCTATGTAAGAGTCCATTAAGGCCTAGCCTAAAACAGATTTTTGTGCAATTGATAAAACAACTTGTTCTCCTTTTAGATGACTCCTGGAAGAGGAAGTGAGATGGGATGGGACAAGAAAGTTGAAAAGTAGGTTCAGAAGAGCTCAGCCTCAGCTTCAACCTATGAGTGTTGGTCTGTTGTACACCGACATCAGTCATTGACTATAGCCTGCCTCTGATATGGCACTGTATTCTCTTATGCATTCTAAATAAAGCACCTTCCAGCTGATGAGATGGCTGCCAATAGCTAACAGCACTTTCCTAAAAAAGGGAGAGAATAAGTAATGATAATAATATTATTATTAGTAATAATATTAATATTATTTAGTAGTTGCAGTTTTACTGTCTTGGTGAATGAGATTTGGACACAGCCCTATTAGTAGCTACAGCAATAGTCAATAATCAGGTACCTAATAAATGTAAAAGCGTATTGATACCCTCTAATGAGAAGAAGGAAAACTAAAAGCCAAAATTCAGTTTTTATTTTTAAAACATCAGAAAATGTGCATTTAGAAAATGTTTATTCTGTAATTGTTGAGTGTAGGATTCTAAACATTCCAGCTGACAGTTGTTCAGAGTTTTTTTCCACCTCTATCATTTGTGCTTTAAGTACATGTGCTTCACGCAAAAGAGAAGTTATTTTATTAAATGCATTCACATTAGAGACTACAATGCATCTTTAGTAAATTGAACCATTTAAAAGCTGTTATTAACTGTAATTAACAAAGTTGCCAAAATGGCAAAGTGATGAATGATAACCTCTCTGAGAATCAGTATTTACACTCTAGGGGAAAAAAAAGAAAAATTAGGGAACAAGCAAAAAAAGAGTTCCCTGTGAGCCAGGAGAGATCTGACCCCACTCCTAAGAAAATTATTAGAAAAACAAAAGGCCCCTCTGCACTTTCTGCACACATCACATAACTACAAATAGATACCACTGTTGGGAAAACAAAGTGAAAAGAAAAACTTTCCTCACAGCGTGTAACTGTCTGAGAAAGGACTGGCTGGTAGCTGTGACCTACAAGAAGACTGCAGGACTCTACTACTAGTGCGTCCTTCTAGAGGCAACAGCTGTAATGCAGACACTTGTCACATCCCCAAAGAGAGTGCTTGCTGAGCTGCCATTCAGGGCAAAGGACAGCATCACAAGACAGCAGTTAGCAGCCTAAATAGAAACTCCCTTAGGAAAAAAAAATACACAATAGTAATACTACCAGTTTCTCCTAGTTCATTGAAAAGAACTGTTTGTACTGCTATTTGTAGAATTTTGTGTGCCCATGTCTTATACATTGCATAACTATTTTGAAGACAACATTATGCAACAAATTTAAAAAATAAATGTTCAATAATACTTCACTAAGAAAAGAAAAGAAACTTCCACCAGAGGTTTGTGCTAATAAGATACAGAACCAGCTGCCATGGCCACAGGCCAAGCTCAGCCTGAGTTGCACTGAATTTCAGAGCTGTGTTATTTATGTTTTTGCTCTGCTGTTTGCTGATGGCTGTGTTCAGCATGGATCTGCAGTCCGACTGCTTATAGGCACTATCTTGACTTGTACACACACCCAATATTGTAAATTCTGGGAAAAAAAAAAAAAAAACCCTGCACATTCAAAATTATACATTTTTTTGTTCTTGGTTTTGTTTTGTCTTGTTTTGCCTTTTTTTTCTCCTGTTACTTTAAGAGTATGTTATTCTCTTTTGTTTTTCTTCTTCACTACTTAATAAAGTATAGATTAATTTTTCCTTGTCCTATTTCATTGATCCTTGCCCCTTTTTTCTTCCTTGTTTTTCTATTTATTTTTCTGTTTTTATCACTTCTCCCTTTTAATTTGTCTTCCTTGAACTTTTCCTCCCTTTTTAAAAATTATATAACTTCTCATTTTCTTCAATTCTCATCAAGTTTTTTTCTGTTACCACCACCTAATTATATAAGCATCACTTTACCACCATGAAGATCATTTGCTCCTCTTCTTTTTCTTTTGCCTATCATATGGTTTAAGGTTTCAATTTTTTTTTTTTGCATTCCCCTGTTACCAACCCCTTATTGTCTTTAATAATATAACCATAAATCTTTATAGGTCTTTAGATAGTTGACTTATAAAATTACTGTTAAATTAGTACCATAAGTCTATCACAGGGATAAAAATGATAAAAACTGTTACTGAGAGACAATAAGTCACATATAAGGGTGAGCCTATTAAAATGCATCAGATTTTGCAAAATCTAAACGGTTTCATTTGACCCTGCAAACAGGCCCAGGATTTGAATGAGACCACCCTGGGCCCGCTGGAAACTCATTTGACAAGCAACCAGCCACAGCATAAGAATGAGACCACCCAGGGCCCATCAGAAAATCATTCAACCAAGAAACCAGGCCCAGAGTGTGAGTGGGACCACTCTGAGCCCCCTGGAAACTCGTTGGACCTAGCAATAAAGCCCAGATTGTGAGTGGAACTTCATCCATCACACAGGCCCACTGTGGAAAACTGCAGCAGCACTCCCTGCATTGAGGCTAGAGACAAGCCCCACCCAGCTGACCCAGGAGGAGAACATCTTGCCAGAGTGGCATGGCAGGTTCACCTCCAAGGGCTGCAGCAGAAGAAGTGGGGCTCAGCAGCAAGACCCAAGCCACACCCACCTGGACTAGTTTGAATTTGGTCAATCCAGATCTGGTGCTAAAGTAAGAACTCTACCAAAGCTCTAAGCCAAAAGTCAGAAGGCAAGGATATACGAAATGACACAGAAGAGGAGCAAAATGTGCTCTCAGGCCCCAAGTCCACCCAGAACAAATGCAGGGGACAATATCATAGAAGAAATTGGAAATCACACAGCTGAAATCTCTGAAATAATAGCATCTGAAGTAAAGAAAAAAACTGCAGAAAAGGTATAGAGGAAATCAGATCAGAAATAATTTATGAAGTAAAAGAAGAAGTGATAACTATAGTGAAAGAAGCAGTAAATGCTTCTAAAGAAGACACTGATAAAAAATAGAAGAGAATAGAAAAATGATGGAATTCTTAAAGGAGCAATATAGGAAAGTAATAGAATGCATGAAACAGAGTCAAAGTACTATATAGGAACTTAAAACCTCATTCACAAGCTGGAAAAACCATTTCAATGAAATTGAAAATACAGTTTCAGACCTTAAAGACACCATTGCAGCTAGTGAAAAGGTAAGAAAAGATCTCTTAAAAAGAAATAGAGCCAGGCGTGGTGGCTCACGCCTGTAATCTCAGCACTCGGGAGGGTGAGGCAGGAGGATTGGTGCGAGTTCGAGACCAGCCAGGGCTACAAAAGTGAGCTGAAGGCCAGCCTCAACTGCATAGCGAGACCCTGTCTCAAAAAGACAAAATAATAAATAAATAAATAAATAAATAGGCAGGAAAAATAACAACATCTACAAGATGATGCAAAGATTGACAATGTAAGACTAATTAGTAGGCATCAATGAGAAAGAAGGATTCAATACAAATGATATAAAAAGAATATGGGCAGAAGTAATAGCAGAAAACTTCCCAAATATGGGGAAACAATCGGACATTCAGTAACTGAAGCATATAGAACTCCAAATAACATCAACCTAATGAAAACCACACCCAGACATATAATAATCAAGATCCCAGAAATTCAGCACAGGAACAATACACTAAAAGCTTCTAGAGAAAAGAAACACATGACATTTAAAGGAAAACTCAGAATAACACCAAATTTCTTTTTACAAACCATCAAGTCAAGAAGAGCATAGAGCAAAGTACTTCAAGTCTTGCAAGAAAACAAATTCCAGCCCAGATTGCTATACCCAGCAAAACTCTCTTTCAAGTTCAGTGGAAAAGTGAAATACTTCCACGACAAAGAACAACTAAAGAATTTCATGATGACAAAGCCAATCTTATACAATTTCCTAAAAGATATTCTAGAGTGGAATCAAAATGACCAAAACTCCATGAAGGAGGATGGAAAGAACCCGCCAAGTAGGACAAACAATTAAATACAGGAGAAAAACAGGTATACAACAGCAGAGTTTCAGCTATTCTTTTGTATACAGCAACAAAATATTTCCATCAGCATATTCTACAAATGGACTTCTCCTGAACCCTATGAGTCAAGATTGTGTGGGTCTACCAGGTGGATATCAAGAAAATAGCAGTAGCTCAGCCCCACAAGTGACACCTGGCAACCAGTAAGTGTCATGGACACTGTCCACATTCACAACTAACTATAACTTTGTGCGATATCCTATCTTCAAACTGTTAGAAGTTCTGGTCATATATTTGCCATTCCAGTATTTATCTTATGTTTTATTCTTAGTAATTCTTTACTGCCATTGAAATATTTTCTTAGTTGATATTTTTGTATATATTAACTTACTTAAATACTATGTGAGTACTATGAGTTGATTACAGATTCATACATATGATGCACAACATTCTGGCCTGTAAATTGGACTCATGATTTGATTTGAATTTTGGGATATTGTTTTGAAATATTTAATTAATATTTAATTAATTTTCTGAATATTGTTCAATTATCATTTTTTGTTTTATGATTCCTACTGTATCTTTGACTTATAATGTACTTATAAGACATGGTATAATATTTTCTCTTAGTATTAGGAATTTTTAAAAGAAGGAAAAAATACATATACATATGCATACACAAGAGAGTTAGGATAGATATACAGCTACTTTCTCTTAGTTCCTTGAGAATAAAAGTATGTACTAATAATATTGTTTAGAGAAGAAATCAGGTCTGCATCTTGTCCTCTGAATAACTACCATGAAGACAACCATATGTATTGTATTAATTATTATAACCCTCCTACTAACTTGTTTTGAGACTGTTTTGTTGCTATTTTATCTTTTTTTCTCATTAAAATGAATAATAAAAACTAAAAAAAATTAAAATTAAAAAATCTAAAAGGTTAAGAGGGCTTGAAGTGAAATGTTTGAGGCCCTAAACAGAACAATTTCCAATTCCCAGTTAGGTACCCTGCAAAACTTTCCTTCAAAATTAATGAAGAAATAAGGTGTTATTCCTTGACAAGGAGCATTTCAAGAAATTCATGACTGTAGAAGCACAATTACCAAGAATACTGAAGAATATCCAAGAAAAGGGTCCAGGGAGATAGCTCCGTGGCATAAGTGCCTGACTGGCAGGTACAAGGTCGTGAGTTCAAATCCCAGTCCCACAAAAAAAAAAAAAAAAAAAAAGGATATCCAAGAAAGAGATAAGCCAACAAAGCTTATAACTCACAAAGAATAAATACATCTGGCAGGATGAGCAGCTAAACAATAGGAAAAAAATAAGGAAATCTGAAACAGTAAAACAATGCAATGACAGGAATAAGCCAGTACGTTTCATTAATAATTCTCAATATGAATGATATCAACACTTCAATAAAAAGACACTTAATGGCAGAATGAATAAAGAAACAAAGCTTGATATGCAATATACAAGAAACATATTTAGTTAAAAATATATTGACAGATTAAAAATTCAATGGATAGAAAAAATATTCCATGCAGTAGGAACCCAGGAAAAAGCAGGATTAGCTGTCCTACTTTCAGACAATGTGGATTTCAAGCCAGAACTGATCAGAAGAGGCAAAGAAAGTCAATACAAGTTGGTTAAGGGAATAATTCAACAGGAACACATAAAGATTTATGAAGGCACGATTATAAATATTTATATACCAAAGATCTTTATGAAATGCTACTAGACATAACAACTCAGGTAAATATCAATAAAATTATAATGGCGTCCAGTCCTCAATACCCCACATCACAAATAGATGAACTACACACACAAAAAGAAAAAATCAATAATGATATACTGCAGTTGAATCAAACTTTTGAACAAATTAACTTAATAGATAGCTACAGAATTTTTCAGCCAACAACAGACCAATTCTTTTTAACACAATATGGGACTTTTCTAAAACAGGCTATGTACTAGCTAATCATGCTTAACACAAAAGAATCTAATTTAGCCTATGAATGTTATCAGATTATAGTGCATTGAAATTAAAATGTCAAAAGAAACCACAAGTGTAGGGACTCACTGGACTCTCAGTGATTCCCAGAACAAAACCGCAAGGGGATTTATAAAATAAAGATGAGAGATGAGGTCAAGTGGAGGCCTGTTGGCTTGATGGACAAAGGTCCTAAGCAAGAGTAGGGGCATTTATTTATACTCTTGTGAAGTTAGTGTCATAAGACACATATAATGTTGCTACTTTACTGATTTTTACTTACCATGGGAGTGTCTGGAACATAACCTCCAAATTAAGTGAGGGACAACTGTACAGCATCTCTTACATCCTTTGTCAGTATCCTCTGTCTAGATGAGTCATGGAGATTGCTTGACCAAGTTGCTATCTGTAAAAGTCTGAGAGATTTTTTTTTTCTCTCCAAGTTGCTCTCTGTAAGCACATTATATGTCATAGAAGCACTTTCCTCTATGATCTCGTAATGCCGTTGATCAGAAAATCAGAGACTCAGCTGAGTTATGGGATATTGCAGCAGAGATTTTCTTATGTCCTGAGTCCTCATTTGTCTCAGAGGCATAGGACCAAAATATTGGCTATACTTCCAGCCCATCTGTCTCTCCAATTTTTCGTCTCCAAATCTCAGTTGTTAAGCATCCAAAAGAGAAGTTTAATGCCATTACCCTGTAAGAGAGGCAATAGGTTAACATTGCTATCTCTCTGAATATCACACCTTAGAACATAAAATAGGACTATTATTTTCTGACAACTGTAGATGTTCTAGTATTTAAATCCCTCCAGAATGTTAACAGGTAGCAATTACACCAAAATTTAGACATCAAAACATACATAATAGTGCAGCATGACAATCGTGATGACATTTTGTAACATAGTTAAATTTTCATTTTGACAGAACCCTTTTAAAAAATCATTTCTATCTAATACATGTGAATCTTTTATCTCATTAGTTGTCCTTGAATGGGTTGTACTTCACAACTTTTTTGTTAAAGGCAGAGATCTGAATATGGAAAAAATCTTATCAAAATAAGCAGTACTTGTTTTACATTTTAGAAGACCTGTACATCTGGAATCATGAATATATTTAATGCACCATGAGATTAACACTAACCAATCACCATCAACATGTGAAAAGTCTTTGTTCCTTAATTTAGTTTTGTACCAAAAGCATCTTTTATGAGAAAATCTTGTTACAATTTTGTCCGTAAAGCATTCTTCTCCAATCACCAAATTATTGAAGGTGTCTCCCAAGAGACAATGGAGATTATTGTGGGCTCTTTTTTTTTTTTTTTTCTCGACACCTTATTAATGAATAAAGGTTGGCCATCCCTCTCTTCACCAATTGGAATCCTGTCAAATAATCTCTCCCCACCCAAAAGAACCTTTGTTATTTATCTTAAATTTTGATGACATGTAATCCAGTTTTCATATTATTTAAGTAGGTGGTAACTCAGTGAAAGTATACTTTTAAGTCTATAACCCAGATTGTACTATGAAAAAGTTATAAGAGAAAAAGTGTTCGACTGAAAAAGAGGAACAGAATGATATATAAACACATAAGAAACTACACAAAACACACAAACAAACATCTTTACAAAATCAGGGTACACTCAAATACATTCTTAACAAATTGAATTATACTAATTCTGTAATAATTTTTAGAAATTTAGAACTATAAGTACATTAGTCAGATTTTGTTCGTCCAATAAAAGATTTATGAATAAAAATTTTGGAAGGAATAGAAGATTTTATCTATAATGTCTATGCATTTTTTTATTTTATTCTGCTTTAAGAATACTGGTAATGTTCAACTCAGTTATCTTTATGTACTGTATCACCTACTCATACCTTTAATTTTTGGTTTTCTTACCATCTTCAGGGAGATGCACAATTTGCAATTTCTTCAAAAGGCCCAGGTCAGATCTTGTCTTATCCTTGTCTATTGGTTGTAGAGCAGTCTTTGAAGTGTGACAGCCACAGAACTGCACACCAGCTCTCTGAAAGGTAAAACCAACTTCTCCAGAAATGGCTTCATGATGCATACAGCCTGATGGCACAGTCTGATATCCAAATAGGTCACTCAGCATTCTCTGGAAAAACACAAGCCTATCCTCTACTTCATGTTAGCTTTCTTTTTTCTCAACCTGCATTGTATTGTCCTTCTCTTACTGTACTTTCATCTTTTGTAAAATTTTAACAACTTAATAGTATATATTGAAGTGAAGTGGAAGGGATTGATTTCCCCTTTTGTTTTGTTTTTTTTTTTAATTGTATTTTGATCTTATGGTGAGAAACCTGTATCCTATATTTTGGAAGGTGAAGCCATCATATAGACTCCCCTTATGATATGATCCATCTGTGCAAATAGAAGGAAATTGAATTAACTTGTGTGAAAGATAATGACAATCAATAACACCAGAAAAATTAGCCCAAAATCTGGATGGAGCTGATTAATATTAGAAAATCAGTTCTGAAAATCATTTTGGGTTGATCTGAACAGTTTGGGGCACAGTATATCTTTGTTGGATGAGTTGGCCCAAATATGAGGAAGGTACATAGCTTGTACCCCTTTGGAGGCCACTACAAGGCCTGCCACCATTTAAATGGGATGTCAAAATCAAGCAACTGTTTAAATCCCAGAACTTTTAGATTATACTCCAAACCTTTATATTTGTTTGCAAAATAGCAAAGCTTTTCTATACCAACTTAATTTAGCACTTTAAAATAGGCAGACAAATTCACTAGGAATCAAAAGAACTGTAAGTTGTCTTTTTAAATATCGCCATTATTGTAAATCTTAAGAAATATTTTTAATTAAAGAGAAACTTTTTACCTTGAGGATGGAAATAGCTTTTTAAATTAATCACATTAAGAGGAAAATGTAAAAGTTTCTCTCTTGGTATCAAGTGTAAAGGAGAGGGAACCATTCTATTCCCTTCAAGGTTCTATTCCTGGGGGAATGGATCTTTGTATCCCTTCAGGTCAACAATTTAACATCATTATTACTGTAGACCTATAACTATCATCTCCAGAGGCCATGGGTACAACACCCCTTTAAAATTTGTTTTTCTTTAACTAATCATTTCTATCTTTTAACCCAGTAGGTGTCAAAAAACCCAAATTCTTTAAGCATAGACACTTTTTTTAAAAAAATGTATTTGAAGCCGGGCGTGGTGGCTCACGCCTGTAATCCCAGCACTCGGGAGGCTGAGGCAGGAGGATCGGTGCGAGTTCGAGACCAGCCTGGGCTACCAAAGTGAACTCAAGGCCAGCCTGAACTGCATAGCGAGACCCTGTCTCAAAAAGACAAAAAAAATAAAAAATAAATTAAAAAATGTATTTGGTACAGCGTCACACTACACAAACTGGACTCTTAGTGATCCTTCTAGTTTCAGCCTCCTCATCACTGGGATTACAGGCCCAGTCTCAGTGGCCAGCTCAGAACACCCAGGGGCAGGGCCAGTGTGGCCTGTGATGCTGAGAATCAAACCTCAGTCCTTGCACTCACCTAACTAGGTGCTTAGTCTACTGAGTTATCTTACCAGCCCTCAAAGACACTATTTTGAGCCAAGTGAATTTTTCATGCCAATAACTTGTATGCCAGTGCCTGTGCTAGTGGCTATGGAGAGGCAAGATGCACCACTGTCATATCCTTCCCATTTGGTTCCCGGTGCACACATCTGGAGTTATTGGCATGCACCATTCCACATGGCTGGACCAGGTGCACGGATGCACAGGCAGCTGGGGAATCCCAGACAGGTCTGCCTAAGAACAGCATACGGAGCCCTCCCTGAGCCCAGTTTGGGCCTCTCTTCCCAGTAGTATTTCCACAGTGCTTGGAGGAGCTATATGTAATATAAAAGAATCTTTTTTTCTTTTTTTAACTAACTGAGCAAAACTAGAGGGTTCAAGCTTTATTTATCAGTGGTACTTTTTTTTTAAACTCATTTTTCTGCTCAGGACTTGATTTTTAAAGTTCTGCTAAATCCTTCATTGTGGTCTTAGAAAGTAGAGTAACTATAGGAACCAAGTGAACAACATTTTTGTATGCATCTATAAACATGTGTGGTAACTGAGACCCCAAATGTCCCATTTTTACCTGCCAATAATTCAGTATACTTTTTTCCTTTGGAATTGTCTCAAGCCTATTTCTCTCTTTAAGTTCATTTTTTATATATTTTCAAGATCAGTAGACTTCCATGCCCCATGCTTTGCACTTGATATATCAATATAATTCTGTCATTCTAACTATTGGTAGACCAATCTGCTCCTCCACCCTGTTATATACAAAAATTTTGGGGAGTATCCTCCTGCCTACCAGATCTGACCAGGGTTTTCTGGTTGAGGACAAAATGTATGAATTTATTGGTCTCTCAGTGGTCCCCAGGAATTAATGGCAAGGGAATTTAGAAAATAACAATGAGAGATAAAAGTTGAGGTCAGGTGGAGGCCTGCTTACCTGATGAGCAAAGGAACTGAATAATAGCGGTAAGGATTTTTATTTATATGTTTGCAACTTTAGTATCACTGAGATACACGGTTACCTAATGACTGAAATTATCCATGCAGGATGCTTTTCTCAAAACTGAAGTAGCTTAACTCTCCTACCCTCACACATGAGACTAATTTTCAGCTGTAGCTGCTCCCACTAATAAGAAATCAGGAAGCCTCTGGAAATTTCCTTTTAAATAATCAGTGGACCTCAGAAGAAACTAAGGGGAAAAAATAAAAAGTTCTTAGAATCAAACAGTAATGTCAGCATAGCATACTGAAACTTATGGACCACAGTGAAAGCATTTTTAAGTGAGATTATAGAATGCACACCTCTGAAAACACTGAGCTCAAATACTCTTTTGGTGCCCTTTGAAATCCTAGAAAATAAAGAACAATCCTAACCCAAATCTAGCACAAGGAAGTGAATTATAAATATAAGAAGAAAAACAAATGAAATTGAGACTAAATGAAAGAATTAGTGAATGAAGAAGCTGTTTCTGAAATTATAAGCAAGTTAGATCAGCAGCCAACCTTACCAAGATAAGGAAATAAAAGACCCAAATCACAATTTAAAAAAATCACAAAGGATTCTGCTGATATCTAGAAGTTTGTGACCAATTACTTTGAGAATCTATGCGCAAATAAAGTAGAAAAAATGTTTTAGTTATTTTTATCTTTGAAGGAAAACAAATGTATAGCAGAAAAAAGAAAAGCACTAGAAATGATACAAAATTTCACTAAAAGTAATAGGAATTCAACACTGGTTGCTATATTGGATGATATTATCTTCAAATTGGTTGTTTAGGTTACCAGATGGTTTAAAGAAAAAACTAAACTAAACAATAACCAAAATTCAAAAGAAAAAAAAAGAGAGAATAAAAAGGAAAAAAAGCATTAACTACTTCTTTCAAAAGACCAGTAGAAATTGGCTTTACATTTCTCCAGACTATCCTGCATGTATACCTAAATATATCTTTCTCTCTCCTTTCTTTTGTCCTTTTCTCACCCAGTTTTTCCTTCCCATTGAACAAATTATATCCCTTTCACCTTTCAGATTTTATTTACTCTTTGAGGTTCTCACACTAGTGAGATAATACAGTGTTTGCACATGTGGATCTGATTTATTTCACTTAGCAATATAGCCTCTAGCTGCATCCGTTTACCTACAAAAGCCTCAAATTTATCCTTGTTATAACTGAATAATACCTCAGTTCCTCAGTTGATGGGCATCTGGGTAGTTTCCAAGATTTCACTATGACAAATTGCACTGCTATTAAACATGGGCACACATATATGAGTGTGGTATGATTTTCTTCAGTTATTTTGGAAAAATACCTAGAAGGGAAATATCTGGCTTGAATAGGACCAATCCTAGCTTTATAAGGACTCTTCACGCTGATTTCCATAATAGTTCGGCTCTTCACTCACTTTCTTTTCATTAGTTTATTTGGTTTTTTATTTAATATTTTTATTGTATACATTTAACAATGGTTATATTACATATTTTCATCATCAGATCAGTTTAGATTAATACATATAGGTATATAAGATTGATCAAACAATTAAACATTCACACGTTCAATCAACATTACTTTTTTTTTCTTTTCCCCTTATTTTAAAAGTTGACACATTGCATATTGTCCTCACAATAGTTTTACAGAGCACAGTGTGTGGCCATGACCCACCACCCCATTGATGTTGCTAAGAAGAAAAAAAAAGGAAAGGAAAGAAAAGAAAAAAAAGAAGAAGAAAGTAAAAGAAAATTCTTCTCTTTGGACTAAGAGGAAGCAGATGCATACACAGTCAAATGTTCTGCAATTGCAGTGGGCCACCAGTGAAGCTTGTAATATTGGAAGCTATTGATTTAAGCCTCCTAAAGCTCATCTCACCAATCTAGCTCTGTGGCCCAAACATTCTTGACTCTCACTGTGCCCCTTCATTTTAAGATTAGGTTCCTGGGCCAGTTATGATGGTGTGTACCTATAATCCCAGTATTCAAGAGATTGAGGCAGGAGTCTTGTGAGTTTGAGGCCAGCCTGACCTACATATTGAGTTCAAGGCCAACCTGAACTACATAGACAACCTCTGTCTCAAAAAACAAAACAATCAAAAAATTTTGAAAATACCAGGCTTTTGGCTTTTACCTTATCAGCTAATGTCATTATAATCTTAAAGTGTCTTTAACAGACTTTGAGTATGAAGGGCCTGGGAAAAAAGCATCAATAAATATAAAGTAGAATATGGTTAATCTTGGGTAATATTGATTGTGTCTTGAAATTTCAGTCTTCTTAAAAATACAGATTTTATGTTATGATTTTCCTTGACTCTTTTCTATCTTTATTTATTTATTTGTTCATTTATTTTTTATGTATTTGGTACATGGTCTCACTACTTAGTTTAGACTCATAGAGATCCCCCATATCTGTGACGGGGCTGGGATCAGTATGTTCAGAGACAGGCCAGCACAGAATATGGTATAGGGAACCTCAGTCCCTGTGCTTGCCCAAGTAGGCACTTAGTCTGCTGAGCTGTCTCACTGGCCCTCTATCTTTATTTTATAATACCTTACCTCATTCACCCCCAATACTTTGACTCCTTATTCTGAAAAGACACAGAGGGGCCAAAAGTTCATGTTCTTGTGGCTGTTTCAGACTGAGGGGAGATGTTGGCCCTGTCTAATTATGGATCGAAAATTGTACTTTGACTGATCTAGCGGACATACAGGAATATTTATTTGGCTAGTATGTTAATGTTTTCAAAGAACCAGCTTTTTGTTTCACTGATTCTGTGTATTGTTCTTTTATTTCATTAATTTCAGCAATATTTCTTATTATTTTCCTCTGTAAGGTCTGCTTTGGGATTATTCCTCTTTTAAGTTCTTGAAATGAATCATCTTGAAATGAATCTTCTACTTCTTTATTATTTGAGATCAGTTTGATTCTTTTGAATGTAAGCACTCAAACTTCCCACTTAAAACTGCCTTTGCTGTGTCCCAGAATGTTGTGTTTCTATTTTGTTATATCCCAGGAATTTTCAATGTTCTCTCTGGTTCCTTTACCAATACACTGATCATCCAAAAGTGATTTCATCTTCACATGATTGTATGCTTTTTTTTTAGTTTTTCATTATGCTCTCATAATATGCAAAAATTTTAATTTGTTAAAATTTGTGAATTTTTGCTATCTGGCCTAAATATGATCTTTATGGAAACTGTTCAGTGGGCTACTGCAAAGAATGTGTATTCTGCAGCTGTTGAATTGAATGTTCTGTAGACATTTCTGAATTCCATTTGGTCTGTGGTGTAGTTTCATTCACACATCTATCTGCTGAGCTTTTCTTTTGGGGTCTGGATAACCTAAGTGAAAGTGAAGTATTGAAGTTATCCACTAATATTATTAGATTAGGATGAATGTGTCCTTTTATGTTGAGTACTGTTTCTTTTAGGAAATGGAGTGCACCAGGATTCAATGCATAGATATTTACCACTGTTATGTCTTCTTGGTAGGTTCTTTTACCAATATATAGTGACCTTCTTTCTGTCTTCTAATTTTGTCTTGAGGTTTGCTTTATCACATATGTGTATAGCTGCTGCTGTTTGCTTTTTATTCCATTAGCATGGAATATTATTTTCATTCCTTCATTTTCAGTCTGTATATGTCTTTATTTACAAGGTGTACTATACTTCTTTTCATTACCAAAGTGTTGAGTCTTATGCTTTAATCCATACACCTACTAATCTATGTCAGTCAATTAGAGAATTAAGATATTTACATTCAGAAGTTTTATGGAAAGATATGTACTAATTCCTGACATGTTGTTGTTTCACTGTTTGATTTGTTCCTAAATCTTATATTTAGTATATCTAGTCTTTTTCTTCTGTGTTTAGGATTCCTTTCAGTATTTTCTATAATTCTCGCTAGCTAGTTGTTAATTTAGTTTATGCTGTTCTTAGAAATTTTTAATTCTCCTTCAGTTCTGAAGTATAGCTTCACCGGATAGAGTAATCTGGGTCGACAGAGAATCTCCCTTTGTTGAATTGTTCCTTCATCTCCCAAATTGTCTTCTTTAATTTCCTTAGCTGTTTATTGGCACATTCTTTTAAGTTATCAATCATTTTTAAAAATCAGTCATTACAAGCTGGGCATGGGGGCGCACGCCTGTAATCCCAGCACTCGGGAGGCTGAGGCAGGAGGATTGGTGAGAATTCAAGACCAGCCTGGGCTACAAAACTGAGCTCAAGGCCGGCCTGAGCTGTACAGCGAGACCCTGTTTCAAAAAAAAAAAAAAAAAAAAAAAGACAAAAATAATCAATCATTACAATGTTTTGGCATTTCACCTACTTAATATCTTTGCATTCAGTTATTGATTAATTATGTATCTTTTTAGTAACCAGGTTACCTTATTTTTTCATGCTTCCTATGTTCCTGTATTGATACTTATACATTTGTTGTGATGGATTTCTCTTCCACTTTTATGTGAAGGTCTTCTTAGTGCTCAGCCTTCTTTTCAGGAATTGATCCCCAGCACAACTTAGAAAGGAAAAAACAAACAACAATGACAATGATTATACAAAGAAAAACCATATATTCCCATATGGTAAAAACCAATTATAGCATCAACTATACCACTGAAAATAGAAAATAAAGCAATAAGAATAATGTAAACTAAAAGGATTAAAAGCAGTGAAGTTTGAAAGTAATGGTAATAAGTATAATAGTGAAATAGGAAGGAAATTGCAAAAGAAAACTGGAAGAAATAAAACTTTTTTATGTATTTATTTATTTATTTATTTATTTTTATTTTTTTTGGAAGGACCAGGGTTCAAACTCATCTCCCCAGCTGCCCCCAAAAACTTTTTTAAAACAGGAAAAATATGAGGAAGAGAAGAAAAATTGTGAGAAAAATTCTAATTAAAGAATAAAAATAAATGTGATTATATAACAGGGAAAGGAAATAAAGACAACATGAAAAAAGGTGTGAGAAAGAAAAAAAACCAAAACAACAACAAAAAGGAAACATTCTTCACACTGAGTTGTCTGAATGGGCAGTCTTTTTCTCAAAGACCTATAACACTGGAATCCACTAGGTACAAAGTAAGCAGACTGAATCCCAGCTGGAGCCTGGTACATTTCCAGGCCATCTTAAAAAGGCCATCATGTCAATGTTAGGCCCTATCTCCCCATTCCAGCTGGTCAGGCCCTATAATAGCATGTTCTCTATTTCATGGCTATTACTCCACAGGCTTTTTAGTATTTATGTGTATCCTTTTGTGTATCCCAAACCAGTGATCTCTCCAACTAACTTTGCAGTCTGAAGGCTTGTGATGTACCCCAATTTCTCCAGAAGTTCCCTGTCCATATAGCTTGGGACATGGCAAGCATCCAGCCCAAGCTGTATCCCTGAACATGCTGGTAAATGGCAAAAGCAAGACTACTGAGTTCTGTATTGTGTGGAGCAGTTAGGAAAATCAAGTGATGTCCTGGGCTCAATACCAGCATTTTCAGGCCAAGCTCTTGCAAAACCACACAAAGACCTGACCATTCACCACAGACATTGATGCTATTGGCCACTATGCCCTCTACAACTTGAGCTCTCTGCTGCTTAAACTTTTCAAGGGGTCTGTAACTAGCTCTCCCCTGCCCCATAACCATCTCTTGTAGCTGTCTTCCATCCAGTCGCTATGGCAAGGTGTCCAAAGTGTGGTTGCTCATGACCTTTGATCCCCAAGTAGCAGATTCTCAATAATCCCACCCTCAAAATGGTTCCTGGTCCCAGATTCTAACTCCATCAAGCCCTGCTTATATTTCTCCTCTAATACAAAAAGAGTTACTTTCAGAGTAAGAACTCCTGCCAGATTTACAGCTTGCAGTGAGCATGAGCTTTGCCTAGAGATAGCACTTCAGTTGGTTGTTTATCACTGGAATGGTTCTGGGCTTACCTGTGCTTGTAGTGTTTAGTGACCATGACACGCACACCACCGATGTCCACATGCACTTGAGTTGGTGTTGCAGACTGCTTTGTTCTTTTCTCTATGTTGCTTTTCTGTTTCTCTGTGGATTTTTGCATTCTTCTTGGATATTTCTTAGTTCTCAGAGCTCTTCTTCTTCTCCTCACTGAATGAAAGTTTTCCTGTTGTCTAGATTCCAGGTGATGGACTGGCCATGAACTGCTGCCTGTTTCTATTCCACCACCTTCAACTCTCCTGATTGGACCTGGTAACATTATGAAATGTTTTACTCTGTCTCTGGTAGAAGTCCTTGTTTTCAAGTTTACTTTATTTAATATTAATAATTTATTGATTAATCATCTTTCTGTAAGAGATCTTTTCTACCAAACTGTAATGTTTAGTAGTACATTCTTAGATGGTAAATTTATTAGGAGCAAGTAATGAGATAACCTAAAAATGAAATCATTGGGTTTTGGAGGATAGGCAGTGAAGCCATAATTGGAATGTGGCACTTGGGAAGGATTTATGTCATGAGGAAAAATATGTTTCTCTGTGAGTGGTAATAACACAGGTATCTGCTTTATAATAATTCACTAAACATATAATTATATTTGTGTAGCTTTATAGATGTAGTTTATAGTTCAAAATGAAAATCATCTGACGTAAACAAAGAAGAATACTCATTATGTCATACACTCAAATAGTATTTATAAAATATTAACCACATGCTTTATCACAAAAGAAGCCTTAAATTTCCAAAACATGTTATCATGCTGATTGCATTTTCTCAACAAATGATATTTGAAGTCAAATTTCTCAAATCATAGATGAAGTCTAACTTACAAATAATTTAAAATTTGAGATGATAAAATATATCATGCAAATAGTGAGCTAAAGCTGTAGCATTAAATGTCCATGAATCTTTACTACTTATGAAAACATTTTGAATAAGTGAGGAAATTGAGGCAAAAGGTTGGTTCTTATTTATAGTAAAAATCCAGTAAGTAAATATAGGAAGAATAATACACATAGAGAATCATCATTTGGTAAAAATCAAATAAAATAATTATTTCGATGGATGCTTAAATTGGTGAAGAATTATGAGAGTCTCCTTTATTTGCTTCTTTTATCTCATCTCCAAATGTAATTACAAGAGGAAAAATAATTGCTATCTAAAAAAGAAAAAGTGCAGACATATTAACTCTTTCAGGGCTAATATCAACCTGTATGGGGACACTGGGGACTTCCAGATATTTTATATTCTCATTTATCATGTTGAACTCAGTATTCCTTTGGCAAAAAGACTTAATCTCAAATCTAATCATGAGAAAAATTTGAAGCAACACCAAACTGAGGGACCTTCTGCAATATAATAACTGATCAGTGTTCTTCAAAAGTGTCAAGGTCATGGAAAGAGTGAGAAATTGTTATTGATTGGTGGAAACTAAGGAGACATGATAGTTAAAGCAACCCTTCCTCTATACAGACAGCTCAATAAAATGTTTTTCCCTCCATTAAAACCACACTAACTCCTTTTTAAAGTCAGTAAGAGATGCTTTATAAATATACTAAGGGCTTCTCATATGCTCCAGTCTCCTTGAACAATGTAGCAAAACTTCTTTATCTGTTATAACCTGTTTATAGTCCTTAAGTCTGTTCATGTGCCTTTTCCACGTAATCATAAGTAAAAGTTAACAAGCTCAATGAGAGAGAAATCTTGCTGGAGAAACAGGCAACACAGAATTATAATACAGGTACAAGAAATACAAGATGACCACCTATCACAAGAAGCTTGTTTATAAACATAGACACACAAAGATCACTAGATATAAGAGGGAGGTCAGCAAAAGGAAAGTATATGGTTGATGTTAGAAGAGTTGTATATGATGCAAGAAAGAAAAGAAACTTTGAAAATTTATTTAACAGCTTAGAAAGATTAAAGTGGACATGTATTCACCAAAGAGATAGAGACTACAGGCTTCCATTGAAAGGATTAAATTGGAGCTGGAAAGAAGCCTTAACGGTTGAAAAGCCTGATAATTCAAAAAGAAAATGGAATACAATTGATAGAGAGATATACCATTGACTCAGTTAATAATATGAAAAGAACTTCTCTATAAAATAGAATCAAAAAGGCAAAGATATAAAAATAGAGAAAAGATGAGATATAGTTGTTAGTGTTTTTCTCATTGTTTCTTGCCTTTATTTGAATGTTACTTTAGGCATTTTTAGTCATTTCAGTTAGAAAAAGACATCTTGCTTTGGTTTACTATTATCACCCCGGAGGTCACATACTTATAAACATTAATGGTACCTGAAGTCTTCAGAGGACAGCACAACTTCTTCATAGCCATAAATGACTTGTAGCTACATTGTTTTTCAGTTGCCATTTCCAAAGTCAAATATTTGTTATTTACTTAGAAAATAACATGCTTTTTCAGTGTGGGGAATCCTCAAAAAACTAGAATTAAAAGTCCCATTCAATCCAGCTGCTCCCCTGCTGGGTATTTTTCCACAAGTGAAAACATCATACCACAGTTACATAGACAGACAGATAGATAGATAGATAGATAGATAGATAGATAGATAGATAGATAGAACATCATACCACAGTGACATAGACAGACAGACAGACAGACAGACAGACAGATAGACAGACAGATAGATAGATATGATAATTATACTAATTTCTATTGGTTTATTGAAAGGAACAGTTGATATTTAATTGAACGATCTTGCAAGCCATATCTGATAATCTGAGTAACTACTTTGAAGATAATAATATGTAATACAACAACCATTGTTAATTTCCTATCATCTTATTTTGAAATTCTCTATCATTTTTATTGTTTTTCTGTTGTTTTGTTATGTTTTTGTTATTTTGTCTCTAAAATGAATTTTAACAAAGAAGCAATATAACGTGATCCTTGCAAGCAAAAGAGCCCTACATAAAGTACACCCTAGAGATTCAACATAGCTAACTAGTGAAAGGGTCCAGTAGAAGCTCAGAAGGGATTTACTAAGAAGGCATTGATAAGAGGGGAGGGCTTTCACACCAAAATACAGAGTTAATAACAAAGATGATATATGTAGATCAAGTCACACATACAACTGAGAAAGGGAAGGGATACTGCCATGGCAGGTCCACTCGCCTTCCTCTCACTCCTCTGGGAACAGCCATTTTAATAGTGAGATACAATACCTGCATGATTGAGCATTGCACAAACCAGATTCCTGGTACAGACTTTGAGTTCACACACACACACACACACACACACACACACACACACACACACACACTGCCAATCCCTGAAGAAAGCTGTATTCCTGTGTTCTCTGTTCCAGCATGTACCTTAGGCAGGGGTGTCCCCTACCCCAACCCATCACACTCCAGTCAGAGAAAGGATGCGCATGTAAATGGCACCTTGGCCGATTTGGTCCAGCTCAAGGTCCTGCCTATCCATACCACTGACCAAGTTACCTGTGTGCGTGCCCACAGCCCAGGACATGCCCAAATAGCCCATTTGCCCAGACTACCTGCTGGGTCACAGGCTATATGGTTCTGCTTCTTAGCTGAGTTATAGGCAACATGTTTAAACCACCTAGCATGAGCCATGCATGCCCACTGGCCCACTGCATCCAGCCACAGGCCCATCTGCTGTGTTCCTCCCTTGCATGCCAGCGTGCCACCTCAGCCATCAGATTATATACTAATCTACACAGAACATGAAAGGCAATCTGCAAGCAGACTACAACTAAGGTCAGAAGGAAATTGTACAGGTACATGGGTTTTTCCACATGGCAGTCAAAAGGATTCACAGCCCTTGCATGCCCTGAAGAATCCTAAGCAATACCCTCAGAGGAAGTGAACCCCACCTACACCCTGGGAAGAGTGGCAGGGACTACGGACTCCAATGGGCAGGCACACCTGCACCAAGGAATGTATGGATTTATGCATGAGGTAAAGAGAAGCTGTTCCATGCCAGTCACTGCTGTCCCTTAGAGAATCCCTAGCCTGTTTTTTTAAAGCAATTGCCAACCCTGAAGAAGCCACCAGAGTACAAATGCACCCATTTCAGTGGTCACTCTCTTGCCACACTCCTCCCTGCCAGTTTCACCATCACACCCAGGGACAGGAGTGCTAGGAGAGTCCTTAATCTAAGAATCTAACTGGATCAGTGTCAGACTACTTGGGTGCCTATACACCAGAAGGATGAAGTCCTGAGACTGGATCAGCTTCAGTTTTGCAATGGAAAGGTCAGAGGTGATAGTGATGTAGCTGCATATGGCAATCTACACAAGAAAGGAATGATGTGAATCTTTGGGCTTTTTGACAAAGCAATCAGATATGAATCAGATAGATAGATAGATAGATAGATAGATAGATAGATAGATAGAGATAGACATCCAATAAAGGTATATATATATATATATATATATATATATATATATATATATCTTGTTGGAATATTTGAACTGAGTTCCTGCCAGATACTGTATTGAGTTTTGCTTTTTGGTTTATCTGTTTGGGCCTCTGTGTGTGTGTGTGTGTTTCTATTTGATTTTTTGAGTGTTTTCTCGTCTTTCTCTATCTAATTTCTTTACCTCAAGTACCCATAACAATATTATTATATTATTTATTTGCTTTTCTTTTTCTTTATTTTTTAATACATTCATGATGGAGCTATAATTTGTATGTCTTGCTGCCAGAAACCTCTCATTTGAATTCCATCATTTGATGTTAAGTAGCTAACCACTGATGGTTCAGGCTACCCAAGAAGGCAGTCATTCATGTACCACTGGAGGTCTGAGCTGTGGGAACATGTCAGGCTCCTCTCAAGTTTTGAATAAGATTCGGCAGTCTCTCAGTCACTCATGTCGTCTTTTATTTAACCTCTACTCTCCCTCTCCTTTTCCTTTTGTTCTTCCATAACTGACTTAGCCCTCTGTCCTCTCATACTTATTTTCCACGTTACAAATACACACATTTAGCAGGTCTCGACAGCCATACAGCTTTCTTCAATCACAAAGTATACCTTTTTCCTCCTATACTTCATCCTCACTTCCATGAATATCTTAAAACCCTCAACACCAATGCTTGCACCTAACTGAAAGTACTCTCAATAGCATCTGACCCTATTTTGAAGTTTCTCTTTTTTCATCTGTCACTGTCTCCCGTTAATCCCCCCATGTCCTGACCTACAGTCCTTTCACCCACCCTTCAGTCTCTTCCTTCTACTTCTCCTACCACATTGTGGAACAACTGCTAGCAGCAATTGAATATAAGTTTTATAGAATATTGATCAATAGAGAGTATAAACATAAGATCTATGTTATATAAGTGATATATGATCAGATCTGGTGATGCTGATATAATCACAAGCTATTCTTTCCTGAAAACATAGGGCCAGGGTCTAAGTCATTTAAATTAAATAGCTGAAGGAGTAAATACTATCTATAGGCATCTGAATCTGAAAACACACCATATGGCAATATCTTACTAAAAATCTTCATACCAATTGCAGACTTTCCTCTTCTACTGACTTCAACATGCCTTAACCAGAACAGGGGGTTAGTGAGGGAGGATGAAAAGCAGATATGCATGAACATAGAGTCATAAGAAAGCATAGCAACAAAAGATCCCTAAGTACTTCCAATTTTCCCAAGGCATATTCATGAGAGGCACACATGGAGAGGACGGCAAATACTAGATAGCAGAGCTCTATGAAACATTTAAAGAAAAATGAAGAGACTTGGAAAATTCAAAGAGAACATTACCCAAGAGTTTATGCAATTATCACTCAAAATTCTTGATGTCAATTTGGAGGAAATAAAAATTTTAAAGGACTGACCAAAATGGTTCAAAACATGAATGACAGATTCACTAAAGATAAAGAATTCACAAAAGGTATCAAGGGATGTAGCTCAGTGGTACACTCCCTGCCTGACAAGTATCAATTCCTGGTACAAAAAAGGACTATTGGAGACTATATACTATAAATTTAGTCTGGAGAGCATACAAGCTTGTCCTTGTCCTATCCTTTTGGGCCAGATTGGAATGCAGAAACTCCCCTCTTTTCTGGTCATAGCTGCAAGTCCTAGGGCTAATGATTGCTGTGGCACTCACAGTGCAAGATAAGACCAGCCAAAAAGAGTAAGGAACCTGGGGAAACTATAGTCATCTCATTGTCCCCTGTCTTGTTCTTGTTCCTAATCCATAGTCATAGGCTCCATTACTATTCTTAGAAACACCTATAGCACTTCACCTGCTGTCACTGACTCAAGTTATGAATAAATGAAAAGCATCTGGGTACTTCATCTTTTGTTCCTAGGGAGCAACGTGTCATTCCAGTTCCCTGATATGCCACCCTCTTTTTCTTTCTTGCTCTTTGTTCTTGCCATATGCAGTAACTCTTGGCAGGAGACTGGCATGTACTACAGGTATGTTCACTAAAAGACCACAAAAAGTATCAGGCATAAATACCAGAAAAATTTTAAAAATCTTATAAAATTGATAAATTGCAGAAATGACCTATGCAACAACGTAGTGTCTGAAATTGAGGACAAAATGGTACATTGCAATGAAGTTCTTAGAGAAGCCACCAAAAAAAAAGAAAACAAGAAAAAAATATCATCCAGCATCTATGAGATAACACTAAACAGACCAACCTGAGGATAATTGGAGTTAGAGGAAAAACTAAGATAATGGAAGCAAATTAATTTATTTACAGAAATCATAGTATAAAATTTCCCAAATATGAAATGGAGCTCAAAATACAAGTAAGGTTTTCAGAATACTCACTATTATAAGAAAAGGAGCTCTCCAAGCCATATCATAATTAAAGAGAAAAATATCACATATAAAGTTAAGCTCCATAGAATTACAATAGACTTCTCAACACAAACCCTAAAGATGAGAAAAGGTTGGAGTGAAGGATTTCAAGCTGTAGAAGAAAACAACATCCAACTCAGAGTACATCTAGCAAAGCTTTTCTTCAAAACAGATGGAGAAATAAGCATATTACATGAAAAACAACAACTCAACAGAATTATGAATACCAAGCCACCACTCTAGAAAATACTCAAGAGTATCCTAGCCCAAAGCAACAAAAACAATAAGGGCAAAAACCAAGATAGATTGAAAATACCAAGTAAGATCAATGGGTAAATAACAAGAAAAGGGAAAGGAAAAGACAAATAAATCACCAACAGAGAAAAAGCACAATGCTAGTAACATATCAACACCTCTCAGTAATATCTCTGTGTTAATGACCTCCACTCTCCAGTTAAAAGACACAGACTGACAAACTGGATCAAAAAGCAGAATTCAGCAGTCTGCTGCATTCAAGACACTCACCTAATCCTTAATAATATTCATTGGTTAAAAATCAGGATGGAAAACAATGTTTCATGCACCAGGATTCCTAAAACACATAAGGCCAGCAATTTTCTTAGACAATGCAAATTTAAAGTTAAACTAATCAAAAGAGACCAAAAAAAGTTAGTTCATACAATTGAACAAGTAATTCACCAAGGAGATGTAATGTCTTTAAATATGTATGCAGTGAATATTGGAGCACCTGTTTTTATGAAACAAATACTGCTGAATATAAAAATCAAATACTAACACAATCACACTTGAAGATCTTAACACCCCACTTTCGCAAAGAGTTAGGTGAACTAAATAAAATAATAAAGAAATATCAGATCTGAAGCACACCTAATAACATATGGATTTAATTAATATCTACAGAGTATCCACCCTCTTATAAAGGTGTGAATTCTTTTCTGAAGTGCATAGTACTTTCTCCAAAATATATCACATACTAGTACACAAAGCCTACTTAAGTAAATATAAAAGAATAAAATCACCTTTGTGTACTATCAAACCATTGTGCAGTGAAAAGCGGAATCAGTCACAGAAAGCTCAGAAAAAACTTGGAAACTTAATAACACCCTCTTGAACACACAAGGAATCACAGAAGAAATCAAAGAAAAAACTAAAAAAAAATTTGGAAGTTAACGACATTGCCTTACAACACACTAGAACCTATGGGACACAATGAAAGGAGTCCTAAAATGTAAGCTCATTGCAATCACTGCTCCAGTAGGAAAACAAAGCAAGTTCAGATAAAATACCATTCACACTAGCATCAAGAAAAACTAAATAGCTCGGAATTTACTTAAGCAAAAGATCTCTAAAAATCAAAACAACAACAACAACAACAAAAATCCCTGCAGTACTCTGTAGAAGATTGACGACGAAAAGATTTTTCCTGAATGGACAGAACTAATATTGTCAAAATGCCCATATTCTCAAAACAGTTATGGAGAGTCAGAGCAAGCCCAATCAAAATGACAACAGTAGCCTTTGGAGAAATAGAGAAAATAACCCTAAAATTCATAGGGAACCAGAAGAGACCCAGAGTAGCAAAAGCAATCATGGGCAACAAGAACGAAGCAGGAGGTATCACAATACTTGACTTCAAGGTATACTACAAAGCAACAGTGATTTTAAAAACTCAGTGCAGTACTGGCACCAATACTGACATGGATCAACATAATGCAATAAAGAATGCAGGAACGCTGGGCGTGGTGGTGCACACCTATAATCCCAGCACTTGGGAGGCTGAGGCAAGAGGATTGATGTAAATTCGAGACCAGCCTGGGCTACAAAAGTGAGCTCAAGGCCAGCCTGAACTGCATAGGGAGACCTTGTCTCAAAAAGACAAAAAAAAAAAAAAAAAAAAAAAAGGATGCAGGAACATACCCAGATACATTTAATTCTTGTAAACGATGTCCTATTCACAAATGGAACTTGGAAAACTGCCTGTTTTCAGAAGATTGAAGCCAGACCCCCTACCTCTCATTATGTACTAAAATAAAATAAAAATGAACCAAAGATCTAAACATTCAAACAGAGACGTTGACCCCACTGGAAGATAAAATAGTTAAAACACTTGAAATCAAAGACTTTCTACAAAGAACTCCAATTTATTACAAACAACAGCGAGAATCAACACATGAAATTATATCAAATTAAAAGCCTTCTGTATGGCAAAGAAATAAAAAAGGAATAAAACAACAATGTAGAGAATGAGGAGAAATTTTTGCTATCTATTCCTCAAGCAAAGGACTAATAATTAGAATAAATAATTCAAAATATTAGCTCACCCAAATAAAAGGCCCAACAAATAAATGGGCAAGTGAAATGAATAATTCTCACAAGTATGAATGACTAAAAAACATAAAAATTGTCTAACCATTAATGAAATGCAGATTCAAATAGTGTTAAGATTTCATCTTACTCCAGAAAGAATGGCAATCATCAAGAAGTCATCGATTAACAAATGTTGTCCTGGCTATAGTTAGAAAGTTTTATAGTTTGTATATAGTTGTCCCCATCAAAGCCTCATGTAATCATGGGGTGGGGACTTCTAGAGTTGGAGATTTACTCATGATCCATTGGGTTTAGGTGCTCACCGAAGCTTCCACCTTGATTTTAGTAGGCCTGGGAGGCCAGGCAGTGTGCCCCTGAGAGGGCAGTGTGTGTGAGAGAGAAGCAGAGAGTGAGAAGCCAGTTCAGTAGAAACCCCAGAAGTTTGGAAAGGCCAAGAACATGGATCATCTAAGGGAAACTGCAAAGAGGGTGCAAAGCCAGCCTAAGAGAGAAGCCATGGGAGCTACCACCACAAGTGCCTTAGGGGTGGAGCCATGTAAGGCCTTTGGAGCTCACAAATCAGCACAGATTGCTTCAGATGTTCCAGTCAAAACTATGAGATTTAATGTTTGCCCTGCTGGATTTTGGACTTGTGTTGGTCCCAGTGTTTTGTATTCCCCTGTTGTTCACAACTTTTAGAATGGTAATGTTTATCTTGTGCCTTTGAATGTGTTGGACGTGTTTAAATTTTCTTTTGTATAGGAGCTAATAGCTGAGAGTTTGCCTTATATCTTGGGGGAGGCTTGAAACTATTGAGACATTGGCAACTCTTTGAGATGGACTAAAATGTCTTTTATACAAAGGGATGTGCATGAGACTTTGGGGATCCAGGGATACAATGTTATGGTTTGCGTCTAATTGTCCCCCTAAAGCCTCATGTAGTCATGGGATAGGGACTTCTAGAGTTTGAGATTAACTCGTGATCCCCTGGGATTATGGGTGATCCAAGGATGGGATTGTGGATCTGAGTACTGCTGGGATTATGAGTATAGCCTGAGGCAGAGAGCCTCAATGTAATATAAGAGATACAGAGAAACAGACTCTCTTTCTCTGTTGTTCTCTGTTGCCTCAATATCCATTGCTGCTGTTCCCCCACCATGAACTACTGCTCTCTGCCATGTGCCCCTCAACCTTAGAGCCAGCCAAGTATGGGCTGAATCCTCCAGTAACTGTGAGCTAAATAAACCTTTCTTTCCTTTATTTTGGGTGTTGGGTATTTGTCCCAGCAATGAGAGAGGAGTAACAAAGACAGAAAGGAACCCTCCTACATTGTTGATAACAATGGAAACTATAGTATAGCCATTATGTGAAGCATTATGGCAATTTCTCAGAAAACTAACTTAGAAATTCCATATGACCTAGCTATTACCCTCCTAAGGAACTGCTCCAAGGAGTTAAAAACATCATGCTATAGTGATGTGGGCATATCAATTTTTATAGCAGCAGAACTCATAACAGTTAAATCCTAGAAGCAAAGTGTATGCTCATCACCAGACAAATAAAATGTGGTATCTCTATGTAATGAAATACCACTCAACTATAAAGAAGCATAAGTTAAGACATTATAGAAAAATGCATATATCTGGAAAATATAATGTTGACTTAAATAAATAAGGTGTGTAAACTTGAATAATATATGATATCCCTTGTTTGAGTAAGGCAAAATACAAAGAGTAAAATAAAGGATGGATAAAAGGAAACAAGGAGATAGATCACTTGGGAAGGGATCGAGAAGACTGAAGGTAAGGGGAAAGTAAGAAGAACCAAGATATACCACGTACATGAGCAAAATACACACAATGAATGTAAACATTATACGTCATAGACATGAGCTAAGAATTACAACTACAAAAGGAAAAATGGCTAACGGGAATTTAGAGATTTAGAGATGGAGGGAGGCAAGTAGGGGAAAAGGGGAAAGAGATTAATAAAAGACACAAGTTGCATTATGTATATGTACCTAAAATAAATTTAAACTTCTTGTACTGCAAACATGTACTAATAAAAGTAAAGAAAATATTCCCAACCCCCATTGTCTTCACTGTCATTTGCTAGGGGTAACCATTACTGACAGCTTTCTATGTATACTTCTAGATTTTTCTTCTGTGAATGTACAACTACATATATAAAACAATGAACAAAGATGGAGTCAAACTTATTTTTCTGCATCTTTTTAAATTCAGTAATAAAGCTTGAGAATATGTTCATGTCTCGAGCTACCTATCCATCTCATTTTTAATAACTATATAAAATTCCACGCAATCGTTTTTCTAGTTGACGGATCTGCTTTGACTTCAAGAGTAATTACACTTGTGTCTGCAGGTTTTATGCACTTGCAGTATGCATCCTTTTATGTTTAAGTTGTTTTCTTCTTTGACTTATGGTGTGTTTTCAGTATGCTCATCCTTGCTTGCTTTCCTCCATCCATTCAAAATTGTGTTTTCAGTACAGTTAATTTCTCCTGCTTCTCTGTTGTCTTTCTCAGTTATTGTAATTCTTGTTGCTTGCTCTTTTTTTTTTTTTGATTTAATATTTTTAATTGCTTGCTGTTTAAAATGTTGGGTTCAGATAGAAAGTTTTAGGATCTAACAGATGGGTAGCATGGTGAAACACTATTTAAATAGTGTTTAAGAAGGATAGACACACCTGGTGTCTAAGACCTCCAGTATTCTGAGACGGAAGCAAAACAGTCAAGATCAGTGGAGTAAATCTCCTTTAAATACTCCAAATAGGACCTGTAATTGGTTAGTTAACTTAAAAAGTTGATATAGCTAAGAGTAATCAAATGTTAATAGTGAGGAACTTTACTTTCTTTGAAACATGAATCGCATTCATTCACCAAGCTTTAGATAGAAATATCTACGAAGATCATTTAGTGTAGGTTATTGAATGATGCCCTGAATTCTCTCATGAAAAAAAAATAAGATCCTTAAATTATGATTATAATTCCTGATCTCATTTCTTTGGAGAAAGAAATTCTCTGCAGCTTAAATACAGAATTCTTCTAGATATTTTCTAATGTTGTTCTAGTCTTTTCTAGTGCAACATCACATACAACTAAAGTTAATTTTTAAGTGCTTCTTTATTGAGTTCATTTAGAGGTCAATGTATTGCTGTCTTTATAATCTAGAATTCTCTTTTTGCATGCATATTGTATCAGTTTTATGTAGTTAGGCTTTGTTTAATAAAGTCAACATTTATAAATAGTATTGGAAACAAACACAAACTATTTTTTTGGTATAGCTGGCTCAGCCTATCCTGGGGGTGAGGCTGGTACATCATGTGGTGCTGGGGATTGAACCACAGTCCCTGAGGTTGCCTAAGCAGGCACTTTAGACCACTGAGCCTAGAATACGTGCTTGACTGGCATGCACGAGGGCCTTAGTTCAATCCCTGGTTCCGCAAAAATAGATAAATAGACCACTGAGCCATCACACCAGCTCCAAACACAAAACTATCTTTATATTAAGTTTCTGATTGACTATCAGTATTTTGCCTTGTTGGAGGATAGCTTATTAAACAATGAACCTTCAGCAAGGTGAATGTCAATCATATTTTAATAGAAAGTCTGAAAATGTAGGGCAGTGGAGTACACCAGCTAAGTGGAGGTTATAGATAGATAACTTCTATTGCATGTTAGGATTAAAGGAAACCACTAAACTCCTTTAATGAAGAACGAAGTGTCAAGTAAGGGCAAGGGAAAGTTTCTGGAACTGTACACACATTCAGTTGTTAACACCTGAAATATTTTCAGATATGTGTTTCATAGTTGGCGCATTTATTTTATTGCATTATAATATTGGAGAGAAATGCCATATTTATCTACCAACATCTATATATTTTGTTAGAACATGGCTGGCTGGCTTGTTTTAAGACTGAATGTAGCCATTGCAAATTGCTTTCCATGTGAGCATAATTCTAAATGCTAATGATACATAACTTACCTAAAATTTAGCATTTTATTTTCCCTTTTAAAAATAAATGTTCACCTGACGAGCTTTAGGAGGCTTAGATTCAATAGCCTCTAACATCACAAGCTTCACTGGTGGCCCACTGCAATTGCAGAACATTTGACTGTATATGTACCTGCTTCCTCTTAGTCCAAAGAGAAGTATATTCTTTTCCTTT